>MJUU01034192.1:12365-63828 GCA_002080025.1 Modiolus philippinarum
TGTTCATGACAAACAACTTTGTGGAAATAGATTACAGCAACCATATCAATAAAAAGAAATTCATGTCACTCAAATCAATATGGTTTCGACCAAATCACAGTTGCCAGGCAATAATGAATATTGATGAAATCGCTTTAACCTATCACAGTAGCCGGGCAATAGAACAGTCATGAACATTTATGAAATCAGTTTGACTAATCACATTAGCCAGGCAATAGAACATACCAGGCAATAGAAGACACCAGGCAATAGAACACCATGAAATATAATTTCTTTTAAGGGGTGAGTGGGTATAATTGATATTTTAATATCATTATAGCATATGTACTAAAGACTTCTTTACATGTAAGCTCTAAACGATATAAGACTGCATTATAACTACAATGTAGCATGGTGATTAGAACTAGAGAATCTTAAATTAAATGTAACTCAACTTTAAATGTAACCTTTTAATGTCTAAAACTTAAATGTTACTCAAAGGTAAACTGGAACTAGCCAAAACTAAATTTTCCTGTAATTTAGGTATTTTAATATATTTTTATCTCGACTCAGTCGACTGACACTCAGAAGAGTTGTTATAAACACTTGCTGCCACATCGCTTGTTGGTCCATTAACCATTTTTTACTTATTTTGATTATCTTTGAAAACCAAAAACGCAACTAAATATCCATAAACATTTATATCTATTGGAAAAAAATCTGTACGATTTCAAGTCAAGTGCACGCATTTTTTCGTTTATATATGACAAGAGATGATGGACTGTGGGTCCTTTAGAAAATAAATAATAACTAAATGATAAATAAATTAGTTACTGCAAGTTTAGTTCCTGAAGATGGCCATTTCGACAACTAATGTTGCTTCAGTGCAGGTCAGATAAAAAAAAATTGAAAGACCAAGCTTGTAAAAAAACAAATGACCGTAAGGATTTGAGCTAGAAGCCGAAATTAGAACAGAGCTTTGCAGGAGGAGGATACTCCTTAGCTTTACACAAAATTTTCTAATTTATCGGTTTTTTTTTTGCCGATACCCAAGTACTAATTTAACTCTTAATGTAAAATTAAGTATTAAAGATAGTAATTTAGTGTATTAACGTTTCAAATTGTACATTAAAATTTTTTCTAACTATAGGCTGTGCACCCATGAGATATGACATTGCATTCTACCTAGTCAAAGACAGCCAAGTATCTTATTTGCGTTTCTACTACCAAGTAGAGTTTGCCAAAAGAATTGTCGACGAGTTTACTGTTGGTTTTACACAAACTCGTTTTTCACTTCATACTTATGGCTCAGCACCAACTGAAGTTTTTGACTTTGTTACTAAAACAACAAAAGATTCGGTGAAATCTGCACTCGAAAGTGCAAGAGCATCGGGTTCTGGTACCCTGGAAACTATAGAGAACACGAAGTACATATGGAATACCATATTTACTAGTAACAAAGGAGATCGGAGTGATGTTACAAACTACTGTTTTATGACGGCATCTGGTGAAAATAATAACACGTATAACTATGCAGGAAGATATAAACCAAGTACGATAAATCTGAGGGTAATTGATGCACAGGAGGCGTATGAGCAATACTGGACAACATCGCAGTGGAGAAGTTTTGCAAATCAGTATGATACGGTATCATCTTTCTCTACAACCTATTTGAATACTATTGCCGACACATTTACTGCGGATTTTTCATGCAATTACTGTGAGTATTAGTTAAACATTAATATTTATTGCATATTCTATCCTATATTATATCAAAAAAAGGGATTCTAATGAGGACGGATTCAAGGCGATTTTTATTTTGGTCCTTTCTAGGCATTTTTTTCTGACTTCTACATGAAATGATAAAAAAAATAGAAAAAGGGGTATCAAAACACTACATGTAAATAGCTATGTATTTTCCGTCGCTTACTGTCTTTTTGCATAAAAAATCGTTCAGCAGTATATCTTCTCCAAACCTCAGAGATTTGAAAATGCAAAATCTTGTCTTTTCATCAGATTTCATGAGGCTGTCAAATATTAAGAAATATGATAATCAAATACCAAGAGGGTATAAGCCCCCTTTTGTTAAGACTTTTACCGTATTTTTTAGCATACTTTTGATTTGACCGCTAAGAACTCAAGATTTCAAGCGTTTCGTGCTTGTATTTCAAATTTAAAAAAATAAAATATAAAACAGACTCTGGACTTCATATCTATATTATTTGCGTTACCTGGACTCAAGGTGAAGGGGGTTATACCCTCTCCTAAAATAGAAAGATTTTATATAGAAATATACTTGAATGTATATTTTATAAGTCCGAATAGTATGTATAATATTTTTCTCAACTTTTTGAGGTGACCACATATTTTGAACCTAATATGACGTGTCTGTTAAAAAGAACTTTTGACAGGTAAACATGTGAAGAATGAGAAAATGCAAAAACGAGAAAGCAAAAAGCGAAAAGTCGAAACTCGAAACAGGAAGTAAAAGTAAGACTTGCAATTTCCGTTTTCGTAAGTGTAACAATGTTTCTTTCTTTTTCTGGTTTTCGTTTCCACTTTTTCGCCTTTGCGTTTTTTCCTCGTTAGGACGCGTTTTCCTCACAGGTGAAAAACTGTCATCGCATGATTAATACAAAAGTAATTTAAATTTACGATTTGCATAACTCCGTTGAACAATAGTTATTAAAATGATCTCGTATGTTTGCTTCACATACTTCACGTCCATTTTATCAAAAAAAAATTATTATTACTTACATTTTGTTTTAAGTTATATTCAGATGAAGAATACATGTATTTTCGACATTTTGGAATAACTTAATGACCTTTTTTTTAAACTAAAGTTCTGAGATTGTGTGCGTAGTGTATCGCAACTTTTGTATTATTTTCATCGGGATTCTATTGAAGCTCGGTTTGTATTTATAAATTGCTCTAGAAAAAATTATACATGATTACATGTTTGTGAACACAAAAAGTGGGAAAATGGAAAAAAGGGCCCACAAAAATGTGGGAAAGCATGTAGTGAAGGAAAATATGTTCTATTGTAGAAAAATTTTTGGTGACCAAATGTACGTGTTTATTCGCCCTTGAATAGTATACGGGTTGGACGTTGTCACTGTTTTTGTTGTTATTTGATTCTATTCACAATTCCCACTGTTTCATGTCATGTGACTACAGTTGTGTGCAAACATAACAACTCTAATTTGACTTAGATTGTTTCTAAGCTAATTTAGAGCACTAATAAAACAAATTCTAGAAACGGTCATAAATTATGTTAACTTAGAGCAGTTCTAAAAGCGGTCATAATTGGTTCTGCGAGGAAATAACGGCAATAGAATACCGAAGGAACAAAGGAGTGGAATTTACAAAAATCGAAGTCCTAAACGAGGACACAGAAAACAATGACGTCAAATAGACACAAAGCACAGAAACAGGAATTACAACACTCAAAACAAAGGAACTCACAGTGTGAATTCCAGTGAAACTGAGAGTGACATCGGGTTCTCCGGAATGGTAAGCATGTCCTGCTCTGTTAACAGCATCCGTCGCACTGTAAGTGAGTCAATCTAGGAAAATGTCAAAAAACGGTAGTCAAATCCGGGAAGACGTGAATCAAACTGAAAATGTCCACTTTTATTTTGGACATGGACACATCATATCTGTCAATTATGTTATGGTGACGGGCATAGAATTTCTTCAGGGATGAAATTAACATAGATTGAACAAATCGCTGACTAAGCAGCTTTTGGGACAGTGTTTTTGCTCTGTTCATAAAAATCACTGTACAAACTACACGCTCAACAGTAACGAATCAACTGTGAAATGTACGCTCCATATGCCGGAGAGGTAGGTATATTGCTGCTAAGAAAGAGAAAGTTCACAATTAGGAAATTGAAATTATCACGCTTGTCATATAACTTAGATTTCAAACGTCCTTCTTCGTCAATATACAACAAAAGATCTAGGTACGAAGCTGAAGTAGGTGCATCAGTTGTTTCTTTAATTTCAATCTCATAGGGATAGATCTGATGTAAATATTCCTTAAATTTAGGATTATTAAGAGAAAGTACATCGTCTGGATGGCTCGGCTAAATGTTTTTGTTTTCTTTGTGTAAGCCCTAACACTTGTGAAAACTTGGCCTCGTACGAGTGAAGGAAAGGGTCAGCTTAAAGTGGCGCACAGTTAGTTCCCATAGGAATCCCTATTATGTGTTGGAAAACATGACCTTCGAATTCGACAAAAATATTGTCGATCAAAAATTCTAACATTTTGATGCCTCTCATTTGAATCAGTATGGTTCTTAACAAAATATGTCTTGTCTTTCCCTACAACTAAAAAGGCGTATCTGCGATCTCAATTTTTAGTGCAAAAACATTGATGTATCTTCAACAAATCTGCAATTACTTTTTTCAATATATTGTGTGGCAGGGTTGTATAAATAGTAAAATAGTCAAAAGTTTGAATGCTATGGCTATTGGTAAGACTGGTTGGAGATAGCTGTTCAAGGATATCTTTGGATTTTTTTTAGAATCCACATTTGATTCACGCCGCTTGTGGAGTAAGCTTTATCACAGTAGTTTTTCAGGCTATCTGTTGAACTGTTCTAATAGCTGTCATAGTTCTAAAAGTGGTCATAAACATGGTCACAGCTCTAAGTTAGCCTTGAACAGTTATGAAAGTGGTCATACACTAGAGCACTTCTTAAAGTGGTCATACGTGCGGTAGAACAGTCTCCTAAGGATCTGCTCTATTTAGGGGCGTCTTGATTGATTGACAATAAAGCATTTGTATTTGTATTTGATAAAGGCTATCTTAGGGACGATCGTACACGCGGGATAATTCCGTATTGAATATAAAATATCCTTTTCTTAATACATTTTATTATTACAGGCATCGAGAATGGATAAATTGTCCATTTTAGCTATTTTTCACAATGCTAGCATCAATATTATCCTGAATACAGAACTGTTCCCTTTGCCGTATGTTTTTAATCAAATTAAAGGAAGTTTCATGATTGTAGGCATCAATATTATATCTATTGCAGAAAATGTCTTTTTTGACATATGATTTGGTAAAATTACAAGAAGTTTCATGATTGCGGGCATCGACATTACATCCAATACAGACAATGTCCCTTTTGCCATATGTTTGAGTCTAATTCCAGGAATTTTCACGATTGCTGGCATCGATATTATATCGATTGCAGAAATTGTCTCTTTTTGCCATGTTTTTTAGTCAAATGCCAGGAATTTTCATTATTGCGGGCATCAATTGCAGAAATTTTAACTTTTGCCATATGTTTTGAGTCAAATTACATGAAGTTTCATGATTGGGGGCATTGATTTTATATCGATTGCAGAAAATGTCTCTTTTGACACATAATTTGGTAAAATTACAGGAAGTTTCATTATTGCGGACATCGTTGCAGACATCTTTTGCCATATGTTTTGAGTCAAATTACTCGAAGTTTCATAATTGAGACATTGATTTTATGTCCATTGCAGAAATTGTCCCGTTTGAAATTTAAAAAAAATTAATTTTTATAAAATATTAGGAAGTTTCATGATTGCGGACATCGATTTTATATCAAATTCAGAAAATGTCCCTTTTGAAATATATTTAAGTCAAATTCCAGGAATTTGCATGATTGTGGTCATCGACATTATATCCAATACAGAAAATGTTCCCACAGCCATATGTTTTGAGTCAAATTGAAGAAATTTCCATTATTGCGGGCATTCATATTACATCGATTGCAGAAATTGTCCCTCTTGCCAATGGCATGTTTTTGTATTCAAATACCTGGAATTTTCATGATACCGAATATCGATATTATATTGATTGCAGAAATCGTACCTTTTGCCATAAGTTTTAAGTCAAATTAGAGGAAGTTTCATGATTTGGGGCATTGATTTTATGTCGATTGCAGAAAATGTCCTTCTTGACATATAATTCTTGTAAAATAATAGGAATAATGCTTTCGAGCATCGATTTTATATCGATTGCAAAAATTGTCCATTTTGCCATGAATTTTCATGATTGCGGTCAACGACATTATATCCAATACAGAAAATGTCCCATTTATCATATGTTTTGAGTCAATTCACAGGAAGATTCATGATTAGGGGCATTGATTTTATGTCAGATGCAGAAAATGTCTCTTTTTGACATATAATATTGGTAAAATTACAGAAATTTTAATGTTTTCTGGCATCGATTGCAGATTGTTTCTTTTGCCATATGTTTTGAGTCAAATTACTCGAAGTTTCATAATCGGGACATTGATTTTATGTCCATTTTAAAAGATGTCCTTCTTGACATATAATTCTGGTAAAACGATACTCATGATTGCAGGCGTCGATATTATATCAATTACAGATACTGTGCCTTTTGTCATGTTTTTTAGTCAAATGCCAGGAATTTTCATGATACCGGGCATCGATATTATACATGTATTGATTACAGAAATTGTACCTTTTGCCATATGTTTCGGGTCAAATTACAGGAAGTTTCATATTTTTAATAATGGCAGAAACATCTCTTTTGATATATAACTTAGGTAAAATTACATTAAGTTTCATGATTTCTGGCATCGACATTATATTGAATACAAAAAGTTTTTTTTTCATATTTCAGTCAAATTACATGAAGTTTCATTATTACAGGCATTGATTTAATGTCGATTGCAGAAAATGTCCCTTTTGCCATTCGTTTTTAGTTTAATTAGAGGAATGTTCATGATTGTGGTCATCCATCTTCCTTTTTGCCATTTATTTTAGTCAAATTACAGGAAGTTTCGGGCTTCAATATTGTATTGGTAACAGAAAATGCCTTTTTGTAATGTTTTTATTTAATTTTCATACATATTTCGATTTAAATATAGATAGAATAGTCACTGTTGCCACCTTAGGTAATGATTTCCTGATTTTTTTCAAAAAAAAAAAAATTAAAATGTTATGTATTTGGACTGGGACTAATAAATTCTTGAGTGGTTATGATTGAACCAAGCTGTATATTTAAGCCAATGGATTTAATTTTTTTAACTTGTGTTCTTTGATATAATTACAGTTTGTGATGTGAACTATTTTACCTATGATGAGCCGGAAAACCTAAACACATATGCGGATTCTTTGACAGGTACATGCTTTATTAATAACCAAACATGACAAATTTGTTTAGGAAAAACAATATTTGTGAATGAAGGGAAAGCTTGAACTAAAATTTACAGTTTTAAATTTTATTCTCTCGTGCTTCACCCTTATTACATTTTATTTGCATGAGTAGTTATTTTGAAGCTGGAGTAAGATTTGAATTTAAGATATCGCTCCTGCGAGAATTTCATTGGCCAAGCGTTAGGTAATAGCACATGCATGATGCGCTATCACTTTTCCGACGTTTCTATTGGCCAATCATGAGATCTCACTTGCTTTGACTAACGTCACCTGGCAACGTTGGAAACAAAACAGCGACTTTACAAGCAAACAAACATAGAACAACAATTCCGCGCTGAAAATTCACTGCATTATTAACAAAATAATATAACAAGATAAATAGGTTTAATCAATCGATAAAAAATAAATATCAACTCTCGTTATGTAATTTCAAATATGATAAAGGCTCGTTTATTTTATTTTGAAATTACATAACTCTAGTTATTAAGCTATGTGCAATTTCGTCTCGTGAGATGAAACCTATAAATATTTTATCAGGATCAGCCTGTTACTTCATAATTTGTCATTATTTTGCGACTAAGTACAACTTCAAAACTGGAAGTCACAGATTTTTGTCTAAATAGTACTCAAAACTGATTCTTTACTGTCTGCTACGGCTGTTTGGTATATTTTGCTCCCCAAAACATGCCTCTAAAACGGTATTTATCAGTTCAAAATATTTTCAGGGAAGATACTTCTACTGACTGACTCAGCGTGGGAAATTACTTGCTGTGGGGTGGTTACATCATGGGTATTCTATGCAAAAGCAAGTGGAACATTAAAGATTGGTGTATTCCGTCCAACTGGAAATTCAAATGAATACAGAGTTGTGGGCTTCACTACGATCTTGGTACCAGGTATGTTTTTAAGCCTACTACTGTATACACTTTCAGAATTAAATCCATATGGTCTCCGTATCGTTTCCTTCAGAACACCAATTGCCGATGGAGGTACCCGTCACACTATCAGTGAGTCAATTCAGGGTTGAGTCCAACCGGTTATGTCTATTCCATGAAGACGTGATGAAATTATTTATCTAAATGTTATCACATCGTTCCTCAAAGTATATACGGTATAAGATAAAAACAAAAATAAAGTTTGAAATTAAAAGTGTACAAGTTTAATCTACTGCAGAGGCAGAGAGTTTGTTTATTAACTATTTGAAATTCACATTTATCTGAGCTAAATATAGTTTTGGTTCTTTGCCACCTGTAAAAATCTTATAAATACTAGTATAGCATTGGAAGGAACATTATATCAACCTTGCCTTCATTTCTTGAGTGATTATAATTTTTTGTCATAAGTGGTGGCTTGGGTTTTAGCCAATGAATTTAAACAGAATAACCAGTCATATATGATAAATGTTACTAAAACCATCAGACAGGTCAAAGACAATAAATAGGGAATAATACATGAAAAAATCCGTATCACATGCCGTATCATCCCGAGTTACCAATATCAGCCCGAGGGCCTCTGGCCCGAGGGATGATACGGCATGCGATACGGATTTTGCCATGTATTATACAGTTTATCATATATTTAAACAGAGGACTACTTAATCCCAAAATACTGTCCAAAATTGAAATTATCAAGAGAAAATGCATGTACTTTATGAAGAAGAAAATTTCAAAATGGACGGAAAGGACTGGAGGTGGTTTGAATAAAATCTAAAATGAAAATAAAATAAAATGTGAAGCAAAAAGGTTTGCTAAATTTCTTTTAACTTATCCTTACAAAAAACTTTCATTCCAAAAAAAAAATTGTTACCCTCCCCAAAATATTTTACCCCCCAAAATTTTTTTACCCCCCTAATTTTTTTTTAATCCCTAAATTTTTTTTTTAAATAAAAAATTCAAATTAAAAAAAATTGGGGTGTGATACGGGGTATGCGATACGGCTTTTGCCATGCGATATGGGGTATGTGATACGGGGTTGACGTCATCAATGGTGATATAGGATAGACATCACTCTCTGTATCATATATTCAAAATTTATGTAATACTAACTAAATATATGATAAAACAACATAATGACCACAAAGAAGTTTCAATGTTTGAATTAAAAATAAAGTCAAAATATGTTTTTCAAAAAATATAAATTTTGTAGGTACCGTATCATGAAAAGTATCCTTAAAAAAAATAGTACAATGTAGAAGTGTTTTATATGGCAGAAAAAAAACTATAATATGTTTATCAAAGAAGATATTTATTTTCAGTTTCAATTTGCATTACCTCCTGATAAATACAAAACAGATTTTAAGCCCATAAAATAATGAGGAGACATTGATTTATTTACAAGTCATTTTGGAAACAGAAACAAGCAAAACTTTTTTTAATTGTATAAACAATGAAAGAGTATGGACTAAATGCAAATGAGACAACGTCTCTACAAATACATGATTGATCTAGGCAATGCAACAATGCTTCTATTAATATCTCCGTAGGTGATCGGCTACAAGGCTAAATTCCCCGCCCTTGACGATTGCACCCTACTTTTCCAGTGGCAGTCAGAATTTCCCGTCCCATGGCCCTTTCCATACCCCAAAGTGATTATTTATTAACAAACTTGTTCTCGTCTTGATATAGCTGAAATATTGCTGAGTAGACGTTAAACAATATTCAATCAATCAATCAATCTATTAATATCTTTCACGGTTGGAAAGACACACTATGTCTCTTTAGTTTTATTAATTTTATACGTTTTTAAAATGTTTGCCTACTTTGAAATTTTGAAGGAATTATTCCGTCAGATAAAAAACATGGCTGCAAGCTCGGAACATAGTTTAACATTGTACCCAATGGGAAATCACCATCTTAAACTATTTAAGCTGTATTGGAATTATGTATGGAATGTCATTTACTAATAAAATTCCTCATTTTTTCCGTACTCATAAGAAGCATTAATGACAGCGCTGAACATAGTCTAACATTGAACGTGTGTGAACATTATCTTTTCATCATCTGCTGTGAAACTATGAAACTGTATTTACAATGTAAATGATGTATGGAAGGTCCTTTTACAAAGATTCGCTCTGGGTTGAATTCGACGAAAAACATGGTCCTAGCTTTGAACATAGATAAAAATTTTACTTTTATTCCCTGAAGAATACAATGTACTATCCACCATGTCAGCACTTAAACTACAAACTACAACTACCAATCCAATCAGGGAATATTAACATTAAACCTTATGAATGATAAATCTTCAGCAAATTTTCCCGGATCTGGTCAAATAGTAATTGTCTAATGAAAATAGATTCCAGGTTAGCGATACAGGCTCTGGTGAGCTTCTTGTTCTTTCAGATTAAGGTCTACAAGGTTTTCTGAAGCAGTTCAGAAATGAAGGGCTAATTTATACCGAGTCCTATTGATATACAGAGGGAGGCAAAAAGTATTCGTCACTTGTATTTTTTCCTTATATATTCCATATAAAACTACATTTTTTTCAAAAATTAACTGTGCAGTCAATTCTAATCCGATTCAGAACCTTGTGAAGTTTACTTTTTTATTTCATTGTAATTTTCTGAACAGCAGTTTCAAAGAATTAATGATTTAAAGAGGAAGTGAAATTTTGACGTCACAATTTCACTTGCTTAAATAGGGAATTATGACCCTGAATTTTTCACTTCATGTTTAAATCAATGATTCTCAAAAATTGCATGTCAGAAAATTATGTCCAAATAAACAAGTAAACTTCGCAAGATTCTGAGTTTATCAGTGAAATTTTCATTGAAATCGGATAAGAATCATCTTCGCTAGCCAAGGGTTATGATTCGCTCCTCTCATCTTGCTGAAGAGGAGAGGAGCGGATCGTAACGATGGATAAGAATTGACTTCGCAATATTTTTCTGAAAAAATGCAATTTTACATGAAATATATAAAGGGAGAAAATGGAAGTGACGAATACTTTTGGCCACATGTACGGGACAGTAGTATTTGCATTATATGATTTCTGTCCAGAAATCAAAACTCTTTAGATAGGGGCGTTTCTGTGAACTGTGATAATAACTCTTATGGTTATTTTCTTTTTTTAATTTGATCAGAAGTATTTTTATTCATATTTGTTTTTTAAACAGCAAATTAAAAGAAATGGTGAATTTTTTTTTGTGTCCGGTTTTGCAACCTTGAATTCGGTATTTCGAACTTCCCTAAACAGGTACAGCATATTAGCATTAGAATTTAAAATTGAAAGAATTCATGACAGGGATAGTATGTTTCGTTCATTGAGGCATAAACTTGGCTTTTAGATTCCGTTTATTCAAGCACTTGCTAACGCTTGGGATGAAAAGATCGTCCATGTATAAAACAATAATAAACTTAGGTCTCCTTGAGTTATTTCGATTCTAATATAGCAATACGGGAATTTTGAGTCGTGTTCACTCCGACAACATTTTTGTGTACTATACGAAAAAAATCAATACATCAATACTTTGAGATGGAATCACTAATTAATGAACACTGTTGAGCTAAGGGTGATTTATATTTAATCGATTTGTAGCGCTTCAGATTAATTGTTTTTCGTCGATTAAAGTTTAGTTAAATAACTGTCATGCAGGACAAATTATAGTGCACTTCAATTTCATAAATAGTTTGTTTTTAGGTGCTATATATTTATATTCATTAGTTCTGGATTCCGGTTATCCTTCTGACCGGTATTTGGGGAGATCCTTTTCGCCTTCAATTACATATTCATTAGTTCTGGATTCCGCTTATCCTTCTGACCGGTATTTGAGGAGATCCTTTTCGCCTTCAATTACACGAGAATTCCTATCTCGAAAGTCCCGTATTAAGGTTAAAGGCCCCTTTTTCAGTCCAATGTTAAACCTATGGAAATTTTATGTAAAACCCCCAGCCATAACGGCTTGTTGGTTCTTCACCAAACTTCGTTTGCATATAGCTGTTTCATTTATGCATACAAAGCTACCATTCGTTGCAAGTTTTATGAACAAAAGAATGAGTTATTTATGATAATCAATATAAAAAACGGCAAATCATTCGAACAGACCACATTTTTGTCCCAGAAAACATCCAACTACCACAAAATTTTCAAGATTTTTTCTGCAAAATCATAAAATTTGTTGATACTAGCATAGAATGATGGTATCTTTGCATGGGCAATTATCTCAATAATTTGCAGATGAATTTTTGGAATAAAGCAACAAGCCGTTTAGGCTGGGGGTTTTACATAAAATTTCCATAGGTTTAACATTGGACTGAAAAAGGGGCCTTTAACCTTAAAATACATTTGTACACTTATGAGTCCTTTTATTGCCAATTATTGTCACCATATTTGGCTCATTTAATAATTAAATGTTGCCAAAGTGGCGTTCTAAGAACGTTTCGTCATCGTGCATTGAGGTCTTTTAATGGCAATTGAATTGTGGCAGGTGTTGTTTGAGTCAGCCATATTTGACGTTCTTTGCCGCTTGACGCTCATATGTTTATTACCATTTTTACATATGTAATGGTCCTTTTTTAGTTACGATCTTGTTTTATATTGAACTTACATCTTGGATTTCTTTATTTACTTTAGATTCTTATATAGATACACTTGTCACATTTGCAAACCCTGTTGGTGATCGAATCGCAATAAAAGAAAACGATAAAATCGGATGGTAAGTATATATTTATTTCAGTTCATGACAGCTCTCTTTAGAAACCACAGAAAAAATAATTCGCGCCCCAGTTTGTACATTACAAAAAGGATGCAGTCAACTTACAATCGTAAGGGATAAGGTATATCAGTTACCTGCCCAAGGTCGTTGGTTCTCTTCGGGCACTCCGGCTTCCTCAACCACTAAAACTGACCGTCATGAGATAGCTGAAATACTCCTGAAAGTAACGTTAAACCCAATATCAATCAATCAATCAATCAATCTATACAACAATATTTTCACGGATACTATTTTAAGCGCCCCAAAGCCAACCGCGAAAATTAGTACATCGTGAAAATTAATACAAACAACGCATGATTCATCAGGTTCTGTAATAGCCTGGGATCCTGACCCGTGCTGACTATCGCGCAAGGGCCTGGTGGATTACAAATTACTCAGGGCTAATCTGTCCTGAATCAATACTTCCGTTTGCGCATGTGTAGTCTGTTGAACGATAGATAAACAGAAAACTAAACCATCGAAACCTATCGCGAGGTTGGGACAGGTTCGACCAGGCTAGTTCTGTAACATGTTCCGAAGGAGTTTAATAAATTGCATTGTTCGACGCGAGTGACATTATTATTCATGTAAATCACGCTTGACTAGATATACTTATTATTATATAGATTTTCAAATCCGCAAACAGATTTTAAGATGCATTTTTTCATATCAAGGCGCCGGATGTTTACATTGACGATATTGTTGTGACGTCATTTCCTACTGTAATAGTGAAAATATATTGTTTATTTCAGCGAGTGAAAGAATGAGATTTTTTTTAACTTGGAAAACTCGATAAATGATCGCTATCTTTATAATATATTTATTATCAAATTAAGACAGAAGAAAATGCTATTCGAACTTATAGACGTTCTTGAATATACAAAAAAATCACTGTTTATATATATTTTTTATCAATCTTTAGTAAGAGGGCCATTATCATAATCTACCTAAAATAATTAAATTCTGAAATTAATGTGAAATTATGATATTATTTAAAACAATTTTCAGTAACTTCGGCATTTTTTTTTTTTTTTTATATAAAACAATTATTTGGGTCAGAGGACAAAAAATACTGATTTAACAGTTAAATACTTGTGGAGATGGACATTTCGACAACTCATGACTCGTCAGTGAGAATCAAACATTTTCAAACCCAAAAATCAACACATATAAGAGTTGAAAAATTTATAACCGAAAGATCCAAAAATTATGTCAACATCTGCTGAAGACAGAACTTATGAGAGATATATACTTCATAGCTTTCTTAACTTTTGTTGTTGTTGTTTTTTTCTTTTTTTTTGCAAGTATGAATAATTTTTATTATTATATTTGTACTTTTATTTCCATGTATAAAGTAAAGAAACATTCCTGCTCAATAAAACATCATATTGCACAGTTGATCATGATAAATCATCATATTGCACACTTGCTTTGATTGACATTTCCAGGCCACACCTCTTTTACACCCTAAATAGATATACCACACCCCTGATGTTTGTCACTAGTGACTTATGCCATGTCAATCAAATATAATAAAACAATTATGGCACTTCTATACTTGATCAATATGGAGTTTAACGGAGCGCAAAAGATAATATTGAACTCGGGATAAACCCTCGTTCAATATTACTTTATTGCTCCGTTAAACCCCGAAGTGCCATAATTGTATATAATTGATAAGACGTTCAATGTCTTGTAGGTATTCAGCTACAGCAAATATAATAGCATATTCCACTTGTACCTCGGCACAGAGATCTGATTGTCCACAAGCAACATTGAGAGTTGGATCAGCATCAGGCATCGAGACTGGAGATATAATCAGTTTTGCAAGTGCTGAAACACTAACAAATATAGCATTTGCTTTAAAGTTTACGACAGCTAATAGTAAGAAATTTTATAGCTTATCTGATACAGTACAGTCATTTAAGGTACTTATTTCAAGAGAGATGTATTTTTGGTATAAGTATTCGTGACCTTCATGCCGGGGGGATTGGGGGGTAACTTCCATTATTTTGGTGTACGGGGATGTGCCAAAAATTCGGTAATGGTTTTTAACATGAAATATATAAATTTGGGTGTGCTTCCAAACCAATTGTATATAAATTTGCATATAGAAAAAATAATTTATAATAAATTTTGGTACCAGAAACACTAAAATAGCAATTTTTTTTTATGAGACAACAGAATTATTGTGATTCATTTTCTTTAAATGTAAAAAATATTTAATGCTTTGTGTCTTTCATGTATTTTGATATATTTGGGTCCTAAATTTAGTGTTGTTATATAAATTTGGGATATGTTTTTACGTACATGAGTATATGAAAATCATTATCATATCGAAATCCATTTGGCACATCCCTANCCCCCCCCCCCCCCCCCCCCCCCCGGGCCTTCATGCCTTTGCTTTATATTCGCTTATTATATCTAGCTGTACAAAGAGTCATTAGTAGAGTAGTATGTATCTTATAACGGAGGTCGTATGCCCGCCCGTCTGTATGACCTAAGGTTTCCGACTAAAATCTTGTGAACGAAGCTTCAAACTTTGAATACAAGTTTTTGGCAAAGTTTAACGCCAGTTTTATTTTTGGGATAAAATTTTTCTGTGATTATGCCTTTTGAAGGGGCATTTTGTTAAAAAGGGGTTTGTATGATGCAATAAACTATTACTGTTTTTTATGAATAATGAAGTATTGAAATTTAGCAATGATATGAAAGGTCGTCTCAAAATTTATTTTTTATACAGAGGAGCTATGAATATTGCACTCTTCGATCAAAATAAAATGTTCTTACCAGTAAGATATTGCAGTAATGAAAAGTCCATTAAACAATAGAAATAATTATTTTATCCTCTGTTGGATTTGATTGTTCTACCAGAATTGACATATTCAACACGGCGGGTGTCTTATAATATTTCTAACGGTGCATTTGATCTCGCCAATGGTTTTAATTGGGCTGTGTTGTTCATCTTTGAATGCGAGTGTGTCCCAATCTCCCATTTCTTTCTTCCCTTTTCCAGTGACAATTAAAACTCGTTGTCTCGGTTGTCCCTTCCACCTTTGTTTCTGTCTTCTCTTACTTTCATTTTTTTTTAATTGATTAACTTGATCTCGTCCCTATATAGCTGAAATGTTGCTCACTGGACGTTAAACTCTGACTAATTAATCAATCAATCTTTCCTTTCTGTCCTTTACTCGTATTGCGTCTTTTATTATTATTTTTTATTTTGCTTTTTACAACCCTAGGGTGTCTTTCGGTTTGGACTGTTAGAACGGTTCTTATTTGTTTGATTGATGAGGGTAAAAGGCAATTAGAATAGAATTTTGTTCGAGTATGTATTTTCGAAACATATTGAGATTAACACGTATTATAATTGTTCTTAAAAGCGACTAAATTTGGTAATGTATTTTCCGGTTTCTAAAATTGTGAAAAAGGTGGGCTTTCGGGCTGTCGGCTGCTTAATAGGTAAATCATTTGTTGAGAGCAAATCTCCTACAGTTTTTGAGATAGGAGGTCTATATTTTGCTGCTGATTTGTATATATATCAAAGGTGTGTATATTACTTTGATTTTGATTTTTGATAATTTATGACAAAATTACCAGTTGATGAATCTAGTCATTTTTACTTCAAATATCTGCTTATAGGGTACCCAATTTATATACTAGTCAACAAAAGAAACGTCCACTCACGTTTTTGGTGGAATATAATTTAAAATAAAAACATTATTTTGCTCTCTTTTATCAGAGACATTTAATTACGTTTTGTGTTTTATATGTCTCTGCTTTTATTTATTATAATCTTTAGTAATATTTAATTCTGATTTTACTCAAAATTTAAAGAACTTTCGGTTGATAGAATTGAGACATAAATGAGCATCTGATTTTACTCAAAATTTAAAGAACTTTCGGTTGATAGAATTGAGACATAAATGAGCATGTGCAGAAAGTCAAAAGGATATTTTTTGTCAAACAAGAACAACATTGACACACTGACAGAATAAAAACAATTTGCCATTTTGAAATAATCGATACTTCAACGAAATTTCGAAAACGAGGCTCTCACTCACTGAATAAAATCTGGCAGTTTTTACCTCATAGAGTATTTGTTGTAATGTGACCTTAGTTTAATTGATTAGTTCAAAAATCATCACTTAGTTATCCGAAATTCATCAATACAAAAAAGAAATCGGAAAACGGATGAAGTCATGACGTCAAACTGAAAAACGTCAAAACTCAAGAATTCGACCTTGACCTTAATTTTTTATTGAATTGTCAAGGATGTATTGATTTTATCAATTAAATTCCGACCATAATTGACTTAATGTTGAACTCCGCAAAAAAATTTGACCACTGTTTCGATTGTAAAAATTTCTCTCATTAGCACCGACTAAAGTTTGTCATGACAAACATGCAAGAAATGAATAAAAATTATTTTTCTGCGAATTATACAACAATAATTTTAGTTCTATCAGAAAATATATTGAGGATTATAGAAGGTGGAAGTTTCTTGTGCTGATTAGTATAGATAGTTTATTTTTTGCATATCATTTGTACATATATCAAAAGTGTGCATGTCACTTTGATTTTGATTTTTTATAAATTTATGTCAAAATTTCTAGTTGTTGAACTTAGTACTCATTTTTTTTACGTCAAATAAAGGATATCCCATTTGTCCACAGCAAATCTCCTACATTTTTTTAGAAAGATATTGTTTAAAGAGCAGATAATTTTTACATATAAAAGAGGTGCGCATATTACATTGATTTTGATTTTTGATATTTTATGATTACCAGTTGCTGAACTTAGTCATTTTTGTCAAATTTTGTCAACTATATCTCTAAAGGTGCCCCCTTTGTTTGGAGCACATCTTCTACAGTTTTCAATATAGAGGGTTTATATATTGCAGATCATGTATTCATAAGTCAGAAGTGTTCGTGTTACTTTGATTTTGATTTTTGATTCCTGCCGAAACACTAGCTATTGAATTTATTATTATGACAAGTCTCTGTCATTAGATTACCCGATTTGTCTAGAGCAGAATGTAGCCTCAAAAAATTCTATATAAATTTTCAAAGGAAGGCCAAACGTTGCAGATTTAAAAAAAATATATTTCGGATATTAATGGTTGACCTCTGGGGTAGATATTGTCACGGGTTTGGGTAGCGTGGACATGACACAATAGGGTATACGGGTATACGTTACAGACCAGACAGACAGACACCAGGTGATGTAAGAGACACCCTTTTTGCAATAAAAATATAAGGGAATCGTAAATCTATAATAATATGTTTATTATCTAAATTACGAAATTAAAACATGACATAGGACTAAATATATCTGTGGGCAATGGCTTCCGTGATCTTGGATGTTCAAGACTGACTTCTATCTTCACTAGGACGGCAAAACAACCCTCAAAACGTTCAGTTTTTAAAGGGGACAAGACAACATGTCAATTAATATGGTGAATAATTCACACAAAACGTTCAGTTTTGTAAAGGCAAGACCGTATGTCTCACGATATAGCTGAAAATATCTTGAATAATTCAGTACAAAACACTCTGTTTCGTAACTATCTCTTCGGGTATACGATATAGCAGAAAATATCACAAAATGTCAAATAAAATACATGCAACCATAAATAACTATGTTCCAGTAACTTTCGTTAGCTTTTGGCTTTGGTAAGCACACTTTTAACATTTACTCCATTTCATGACAACAGTGCATGATAAATACGTAAGGAAATTCACTCAATAAAACTACATACGTACACCAGTTGCTTATAAAAGTTAAAATTAATAAAATATAAAGTTTCCTGTACCTTTGGACCTTTGGCGCTTTCCACAGCAAAGGGATCTATCACCAAACTACTCTCTTCGACCTTTGAATCACCAAAGCCCCGAAATTCATATCTGACCGCTTGCTATAGTAATTGTGAAAATTTCACAATTGTCAAGGGCAACTGCCTCAGCAGCGCGAAAATGAAGGGTTTCAAATAATAATTAATAGCATCCTTTAATTACATTAGGACAATAAAGTATTGTTCTAATTCAAAACCATATGACAATGGAAAAGTATATTTCATACAACTTTTATGAATTTGACTTTGACAAGACGCCCATTTGTAAAAGTTTTAACGACTCTCCGTTTCCCTCTTGTGAACCTCAAACTTTCGGAACTACTTCCGAATGGCTTATGTTATGAATGGAATGTAAACATGAAAGTGCCGGTATTGCTGAACTTCGATGTCAAAAACCAAGAATAATATGAAGTTTTCCCATAATATGAGATTGTAGGTTTTGAGTAATCAATGTTTGAACTTGACTTATGTCCCAAAAATATCGTGACAACTCCTAGATTCACTAGAAATTCAGATCGAAGCGAGACATCACTTGCACCGTTTCGGCCAGCCATGTGTACATACGTACGGCCATGCCATGATATAACTGAAATATTTGAGTTCAAAACTTTGTTTCCAGTAGATTATAAAATGAACGTTTGAAACAGCAGAGACATGAATTGCCAATCTATGCACAGTTGCATAGTAAAATGTAAACATTTCAGGCGCTTAAACCCTGGACCCTAACAATATTCTGTCCATGTAACAGAAAACCCTGTTTGTTGTCTTATTGACAACTTGCCTCTTGTTTTACATTATAGTGTAAAAGAAAATTAGGTAAGTGTTTGCAAAAACAACGTTCCATGCATTTTGAAATTATACTCAGTAAAGAAATAGATCTATAATTTGTTACATCACCTAGGATAACGTGTTTATGGAAACAGTCGTTACATTTGCCATTTTCCAAAAATTCTGAAGTACGACAAGAGACAATGATACTTTAAAAAGGCAACTCAATGGATTTTTCTGAATGATTTTGGTTTTACAAAATCTGATGTTGTAGCTTTAGGACTAAGTAACTTTAGAACGTCTTCAATATCATTCTCTGAAATATAAATACTTTGCAAATTATATTTTACATACATTTGGTTGAAAAAAACAATGCGAATCAAGTTAATTGTTTGTATCACTAAATAAATCTTGCTAAATGGAATTGGAAATGATCATCACTAAATACGTCCATTTAATTAATTTGAATGTTTTAATATAGCTTAGGTGAGTTTTGTTTAAATTTTAAGCTTTGAGCATTTGAATATATACCATTATGGAATTTTGGGGTGATGAATACGCTTTTTTTATACATACCAATATTCACCAAAGTTATGTTTCAAGGCCTTTAAAAAGCGTGTTCACTGATGCAGATTCCCTTGATTGTTTTATGATAGAATTCAATGCATACTAATGAAACGGGGTGAATACCCTCCAGCAGCCGTTTCAGTGGTTATTACTGAGGGCATATCTAATCCTCGTTTTTACAGAAATGTTGTTAAAAAATGCCAGAAATTAATTAAAGTTAACAAAAGCGGTGACGTTACTTACATTTTTTGCGTAATAGGGGACATCGACAAGATATTTCGATATTTTGCTTGCATCCGTTAAATTGGCTTTAAGACCTGGTGACCTGAAAATATTGCACACAAACTGGCCTGTCATTGATACTGCCGATGTCTACTGAAATTTATGATTCTTGGCCAAACTCTTCGGGAATTTTTTAGTTAGATTTTTCTTCCGTAGTGCGACAGTGTTCTACCAGCAGACTAGGCTCCTTGAGCTAGGCGACAGTTTATCGACAAGCACCCCTTGGCCCATCTTTCAAAATTACGTATTGTCTTTTTCTCTCCTTCCAAGCTAAGATTGTGGTCATGGAGTTAGAAGTCTACCTGTGTTGGGTTTTATTCGTATGTTTTTTTATACTATAGGCAGATAAGGGGGAGGTTTGGGTACCCATTAACCCTGTTTAACCCTACCGTTGGCTTTTGCTAGTACCGGTTCCGTGTCCTGCCGTTCCGAGTTCCAATCGTTGTATACATTTATCTTTTGCCTTATACATGTTATACGTGTTTTTCGTTTGTAGTTCCCTGGCAGATTGTGTCATGTAATTATAATTTTCAGCCATTGCAGAGGTTTTCTGTTATCCATTTTTTTTTTTAAATTTTTCGATTTCGTAGATTTATATACTATTAGTAATTTGTTTTGCGAGTATGGAATTCTCAGCTTGTATTGCATCGAGTGCGAAGCACGAGATGCAATATGAGCTGAGAAATCCATCCTAGCAGGTTCTTTAAAATAAAAACCATATAAATAATTAAAGCATCGCTTAATCACTTCGTGCTACGCACTCAGATATAATGGAATGTAGTTACTGCTTCTTAAAAATCCCGTTTTTATGAGTCGAATAGTGACGGTGTTGCTTTTTATAAAATTGTATATAGATATTCACAATATTAACGTGCCTGTCTCTGTTTAGAAATTCAGCGCGCCTATCACGTAGTTATGTGTCAATGATAGCATGGGCAGAGGAAAACAACAACGATTTGGATTCCTTGTATCAGTATTTGCGTACTTACCCATCTTGGCTATTTATTACAAACGGATTAGACAAAAATGCGAATTTTTTCCCTTTCGATTATTTTTTCACGTATTACGGAATAACAAATATAAATTGTGCTCTCTACAGTTATACAGTTATTTTCTATGCAGTAGTTCTTTAAATCACTACGAATTTTTGCCAAGTGCAGATTTTCAGGAATTTCGAGTTTCAGTTTCAGATTTAATTAATTGCAGGATTCTAAAATAATTAAAGCTTTGACTCTTTTTTTTTCCTCAGATTCCGAAATGACTATAAGAACGAATGAAAATGAGACAGAATTAGAGGAAAACACAGCCATAGGAACAAAGGCGATATACATGACTATTGTTGATGACGATGCTTACGAAGATTACACGTTTACTGTTACCGGAAGTACAAGTCCAGACAGTCTCTATTATTTTGAACTAAATCAGGAAAAAAGTTAGTTCCTATGTAATAACTTTGAATATCATATGGAGTGAATGAATTCGCTACAAACAGCTTTTCCGTTCCAAAACTAGATCCAAGAACCCAATAAGCATTTTGGTTAATATATTAAATCCTATTTCTTAGTTGAGAAATCGTTGTACAATGTTTCAAGTTCGATTTCACCTCGGAATCAATCGTATGATTGGCAAAGAAAATTATATTTTCATCATACATCAAATTTACCTGCAAATTTCTCTTGCAACCTCTGTCGTTCCCCGACGAAACGATGTAAAGGTGATAAATTAACAAATGCTGTGAAACAAACACACAAATTCAAAGATAATTATATAAATTACCACAAACCGCTCGTGAATAAGAAAATCAAAAATATGAAATTGAAAAATAGAAATGTAAAACATTATGAAAGCATAAAAAACTTATACAAACCTATTTAACCCTTTCCCTACTGGAACAAATGTAGCCGTTTCCGTATTTTCTTTTCTTTGCAAATTTATGCAAATTATATGCAAATGAAGGGATGCTGGATAAAGTTAATGCTATCATCATATAAGTTCAAGTATGGCGATCTGGAGGAGGACGGCCAGGGAGGAAAATTTGGGTGGGGTGGAGGGGAGGGCGGTGGGAAGACGTCCACCCCTACCGAAAATCGGTGTTTTTCCATGTTTTATGGAACAAAAGTCGGCCTAGATAGCCGGAAGTGGAGTCAAATATGAATTTCATTGCATTATTAGCTAGAACTATTCCATTTGACCTTTCTCTGAACCAATGAAACAATGTCATTGATTGGCAAACACAATTTATAGAGAAGTATACGGAAAACCAGTAGTGACAAAATTCCTTAATTTCTATATTTTCCAATTTGCTGAGCCTTAGTTTCTTCCTGGTTGCAAAACCTCGTTCAGCATAGGTGTGTATGTGCTGCTGGGTCATTTATCCATAGTATCCAGCAAACAAATTGAAATTCCAAACTTTTCCCCTGTTTGAAATAATCTTCAATGTTACTGCCCTCCCCCTTAAATTTCAGGCAAATTTCTGTTTTTGGTAGTTGAGACGATCAGAAACGGCTATAATTACCACAAATGACGCATTAAAATTAACTGCTAATATCAGTTGTGAACTCTTCTTATCAAGCTACAGAAAAGACGCAAAAGGTTTTGAATGCAGATGTATGGAGGGCCGTAATGGACATAAATACACGCACAGTTGGCATGACGAGATAAGTCGTCACCGGTAGGGAAAGTGTTAACAATCTGAATTCGATAAAAAATTAAGAAGATACAAATTAAAAATTTACGGTACTCAGCACATGTAAGTGGCCTTTAAGCATTTAATTGTATTGTTCTTAAGGAATTGAGTGTCAGATTGTCTTCAAATTTAGAAGCAGCATGTCCGTCATTAATAAGGAAGTCAAATTAACGATACCGAAAGCTTTTGTTAAAATCGATTAATATAGGCGTATATTAAAAAGTACTGAAAATAATGAAAGTACTGATGGCACAAGATCAATAAAAGTAAATGTATTTGATCATTTACTTACCCATGAAAAGAAATTGAAATATAATTAAAAGCTAGGATACATCGACAAACGAAGCAAAAATAATAGAAGAGTACAAAACTTAACACGGGCTAAACTTTACACCAAAATCAGCCAAGAAAAGAGCTTTGCTTGGGGAAAATAAGCTTTGGCTTATCAAATTTCTTAAATACAGATATTGATTTTAACACTGTTTTATCATCCTTATGCTAGCCTTACAAAGGGGGAAACCTGTTGCAGTTGGCGATGTGGTACGTTTTGTATACATTTACAAATGTCATTTGGTTTGTTTTATTTAGTGACATTGGATTTAAAAGCCAAGTTACCTAGTGGAGGTTCGGTTTCCTTTACTGTGACGATTGCTGCTCAGGATACGTGCCAACATTCGGCTACTGTAACTCTCACTATTGGAACATACAATGAAGTAAGTGAAACATTGAACAAGGTATAGATAAAATACTAGTAATTTTATTCCATTTCATCGTTTGTTACACTGATATTTGTTGCCTGGGTATTATCATAGGAATTGGTATATAATATGAATGTCAAATTTGGTACACTTAAATTTTTTCTAGAACTAAACCCCTCAAAAACACTTTAAAAAAATTATCACTATACCAAGTTTGACTTGATCAATATTACACTATGTCACTTGCTCACGATATTTCTTATGAGTAGTTGAATGTATTTGAAATCTATTGTATCCATATTTCACAAGAGATATGGGAAAAAATGACACCTACTAGCAAAGCTGTGTACAGTAGTCATATTTAAGAGTTAAACTAAAGTTATTGCCATTTATCATTTGGATAGAATATTTTTTACGAATGGGTGTATCATTACATTAATGTAGCACTTTTAAGTGAATGCCGCGCATCATTACATTAATTAAGCACAAACTTTGACGTAAATCTAATTTGGACGAAAAAGGCCATATATTACATTAAGTTAGCATGCACTTAGAATTGATGCCATGAATGATTACATTGATTCAGCATACACCTTAAAGTAAATTAATAATGTTCGGTATCGTTATATTCATATAGCTAAGACTTTGATTGTGTTTGTGTGTTGTGATAGTATTTTGTATGGTTAAAGCACTTGCATCAAAACGCATAAGTGAATGTTTTTTGTCACCACACTTATTCGTGGTAATTTAGAAAAAAATATACCTTTATTTTCTTTTTCTTTTGCATTTTTAGCCACCAATTATAAATAACCTACCGTATATTTATGAGCTGTCAGAGGACACGAAGACGGAGACGAAATTATTTCAAATAAACGTCACCGATGCCACTAATGATGCAATTTGCTGTACTATGCCATTTACAATACCAAATACGTTTAATTTTCAGTTCAAAAATGTAACAGGCGCAAATGGTAAGTGATGGTTAATTATGAAATATCATGAAAAGTAACATTTACGGTATTATGAAGCTCTTGACCAAATGAAGATTCGGGCATATGTATCCAATAAAATTTAGGGGTAATTTGAGATTGTCATATTTTGTCATGAATGGTTTCACATTTCAATTTTATCTCGAATTTTAAACGTCATGTCGCCATACTTTCAAAATCATTTTCATAAGTATAGAGCTCGACTTAATTTCTGAGTTTATGATAATTGTTGAATATGTCATATTTTTGGTAAAAAATACTACATAAGATAGCAGGCCACCAAGGGGTAACACAGTTGGTACCATTTAGACAATAAATCAGATAAGAAGTCCATCAGTTTTGAACATTACTTGCACTTATTCGATGCCTCTGCTGGTGGGATTAAAGTAAGTCGGGTTATACAGGAAATGACTGGGAACTTGCAATATCTGAATTTTGGTAAATTTGGTTAAAACTTGAGCACAATCTCCCTATTAGCAGAGCATTATTTGTTAATACCATATTGATTTTTGGTCAAACGGGATCATGAGATGTTCTCTTTTTACCTTTCTGGATATCTTAAGCAAAAGACATATACAATGTATATACAATTAAACCAACGACAAAAGAAACTTGATTGGCGTGACAAAGAACTGAATCATTATGTTACAACGCTAAAATGTCAGAAAATGTTAATTTACATGCATGTTTTCGTAAAAACTGTATTAAACCGAATTTCATATACATTTCAAGTTGAATAGTATCGGTTAAAAATTGTAGCATTGGACCGATACTTACGTTAGAAAATAGTAGCACGAACGGAGAAAAATTGTAACACTTACGGAGAAAAGTCGTGTCAAGTGTGTCGTTTCTGATCAATAATTAATTTTACAGGTAATAAAACTTATACTGCTATTATTGTTGATGGCTGTCCTAGTTTTGTAGCTAAAATTAGAATAGTATAAACATATTATTCTACAGAAAAAAAATCACATAAAATGTGCTTTCAATCAATGATATCAAAAACTACATAAAATATGAATATATATTTATGTAGTACCATATTTAACACATAACTTGAATAATTTCTATTGGCGTCCCGAGAATCAAGCTTCTTGCCCTTCCACAATGTAAACATCGTCGTACAAAATTATGACGGGAACGGTAAAATATATATTTGTCGATTCGCATTTTGGATAGAGTAGTCCAAATTAAGCACAATATTCTGAATCAAATCGTTGCTTATGTTTCTTGATACAATAACCGGGTAGCTATCAATACTCAGCTTTCGATCATACACTACCTATCTTGGGAGAATGCGAATATTTTTCAATAACACTATCCAAATATGCTTGAAAGGTTTTTTTTATAATAAGTGATCTTTTGAAATTAAACTCTGTAATTATTCATTGTTAGTGGCGTATATAGTAATGTGACCAGTACACAAACTCTCATGCTTTGCATATGCTATATTTACAAAACGTCAGTCGGTCGAACAGACCGCGCATTGTTTAAAAATATGTTGTTTTTTGTATAGGAAAACAGCAAAGAAAAAATGGAGGTTGCAAAAATACAATTTAACCCTACTACAGACTTTTTGCTAGGTCCTGTATACCAAGTGTGGTTGTTCGGAATTCATATCGTTGTTTAAATTCGTGTTTTGTCCTATTTTTTTTTTAAAGTTGTCCGGGGGATAACGTCCTGCAGTTGAAACTTTCAGTAGTCGTGGATTTTTCCTGTTTTGTCCTTTCTGTTTTGATGAAGATAATTCTAGGAAGACATACAAATCATTTCAATATTTACAGGTCACTTTTTGTATAAACTTCCTGTAAAGGATGCGGATTCTCTATAAAATTTACATAAATGTAGCCATGTGAAATGACAAAATGCTTTATTTGGGGTAAGGACTAATTATGTAAACAAAGGGAATTGGAGGATTAAAACGTGAGTAATTGAAATGTGTCATTTAAAAAAAAATAACAAAAGAATATATTCAATAGTTCTGGCAATGTTTTCAAATCTTAAAGAAATAGATGTTTATTGTACTGCATTTTCTATTTATAGAGGTATTTTGGTACTGATGCCTATAATGCCTTTGCTCTTTAAAAACTCATTCAACCTACATGTATTAAAATATTTGTCGATCTGTAATAATATACCGGTACTAATGAGATCTCAACGAGTACACGGACATAAATCGACCAGACCGAACTGTAAATGAATTGCTGTGCTTTTAACGTTCTGAAACAACTTATGCATAATCTTTCCAAAAAGACACCTGTGTCATGCATGCAGACGTACATCCTTCAATGCTTCAGCATTACAAACACATGACATGAGAATACGAGTTTTTGTCTCTATTTATTTGTTAACGGGCAATGCATTTAAAAAAAACAACCAAATAAAACAAATACGAAAAATGGTAAGACCAATGATAATTGCCATAACTTAAAATATCTTGTTCAAAAAGTAAATTTGTCCATTCAATTCAATTAAATGTCTTGTATAAATTCTATATTGTCCGCGAAACAGATGAAAAAAAATCTAATTGCTGGAACCCCCCCCTCGAATAATATAGTGATGTGTAGTCTTTTATCACTTTCATTTTCTATCACCGGATCATGTTTAAAAATATAGGTGACCATTTACTTGCACTAGAATTCATAATACTAGCGTGTTTTTCGAGATACAAAATATTTTTAAAAGTTATGTACTAATGCCTTTAGTGAAGGCTTCTACAGTTAATCTGAATTTTCGTTTCAAAATAACTGATTTGTTTGCACTTAAAAGTAGTAAATGTATATTTTAACGCAGTTTTTGTAATTGAATACGTGTTTTGAACCCTGGTGCTAACAATGCCTTTGGTCTTAAATGGTTCATTCAAGCCTATTCCAATTTATGAGGGGGTGAACAGAGAGGAGCTTTTCTCCTTTCTCTCTTTACTTTCCTCCCGTCTTCTGAACCCCCTTTCCTGTATCCCGCCTCGCCCCTCTCTCTTTTATCTCATCCCTTTCTACCAGGCTTCCTTTCAGTGGCTGATCTGGGGGTGCACTTAGGTTGGAAAATATTTAAATTCCTAGGGTTTAAAAAAGAAAAAAACTGGCTTTCGGGTCCCCTTTTTGGAAATAAATATAGGTCGTACCTCCCACCCCCTTTAGCAGAAAGTCTGGTACACCATTGCCTTTCCTACCCCTTTTTCTCTGCCCCTTCTTTCCCACAACTGGCTGATTTCTTCCATCCCCTTTCTCATTCTCCATCTCCTTTTCTCTCGATCACTCTTTACACTTTCCGTCCCCTCATTTATGTCGATCTGTAATATACAGATGAAATCTCAACGAGTACACAGAAAAACATCGAGCAGACCGAAAGAAAAATGAATTGTTGTGGTGTTTTGATGGAAGATTAACGTTCTGAACATCTTACAAGTGAACTTTCGAAAAAGACCCTTGTGCCAAGCATACAAACGTAGTCTTTCAACATCAGCTTACAAACACATCATATACTAGTAATAGAGTTTTTCTTTATTGGTTTATTTACTGGCAAGTTGAACAATTGTTTTTAAAAATAAATAAAAAATAAATAAATACAGACAAAATGGTTACACCAATGATGAATACTATAGCTTAACATTATAGGGTTAGAAAATAAGCCTGTCCTGTTTTGATTTGATCTGCACTGAAGAGACATTAGTTGTCGAAATGCGCATTGCAGAAACTAAATTAACAGTAACTTCGGTATTTTGTTATTTAAAACAATTTTTTTTCACACTTTGGTTGGCCGCAGAAGCGGATTTTACATACTGGAAAACACATTGAAATACTGTTCTGAAAACGCGGAGCAATGTATTTCAAAAGCAATTCCTGGATCTTCATTACGTGGAGCCAAAGTCCTCTGTGTTCGGTTTTAAGGCATGAAAGGGTCGACGAAGTTCACTCAATTTTTCTTCGTGTTGGTTTGCTGATACATTTAATGGATATCACCGTGACAAAACTTGCTACATATATGCAATTTTTAATAATAATGAAATTTTTAATGACAAACTAATGCCGGGTTTTTAGGGACATAATTTACATTACTCTCCATGTATGTCTTTACGATACGTCAATACGTATACGTCATAGATGCAACATCTCTATTACAGGTAATCAAGAATTATGGTTGTATACTATTCCGGAACCAGCGTTTGAATACAGTGATATTGACACATTTCGGGTATTTGTATGTTGCCAGGATCCGTATGGCTCTTCGTACAGTTATTTGATTGTACGACTGGTAGAAGTCAAAGAGACTACGCCATATATTCCACCAGGTATGAATATAAGAAATAACTAACGGTACCCTTATATTGCTTTTACCACGGGTTGGTACTAAATTATAGCGTATATTTTACCCCGAGAGTCAGCGGGTGGTAAAATGTCGTAGTAAAGTGCGAACTGTGGTAAAAACAATATTGGGTACGATTATTTTTTTTTTCGATTATAATAGTACAGATACGGTAGTTAGAAATCGAAGCGAGCTATGTCAACAGTAATGTAATTTTTGCTCCGGAATGAACTCAAAGCTTAAGGAGGAAGTCATATTAGATCCTAGTGGTAGTTTGTTCTCTATCAACTGTTACACATATTTTGGTTCAAGATTTCCATATGTTTAGATTTGATCTGCACTGATGAGAAATAAGTTGTCTAAATTCGCATATGCAGAACCTAAATTCACAGTTACCTCGGTATTTAATTATTAGAATTGTTCAATATTATGTGTTTTAAATATTTATTAAGATAGTGTATTTACCGAAATTAAATTGTTGTTTTTTTTATTAAATGTCATTGTTGTCGAAATGCTTTATTTGTGAAAAAAATGTATTGAACAAACACGGGTCAAGTTAAAAATATAAGGAATATTTGAAGAAAGGATAGGGAGTAAATGAACATGAGACAATAACAAATATGTTTACTCCAATTGCAATAATTTTAATGAGCTGTATGGCCATTTCGGAAATTAATTCCTCATCAGCAGCACTAGAACCAAAACAAAGGGAATCCATAATTCCAAAAAGTGTTCGAAATACATAAAACCAAACGAAATCCGAATAGTCAGTAATATCAAATATAGATAAAGACAAAACTACAATGTAGGGAGTTAATCCTTGGAAGTTTGTTTTGCTTCAGATATGTTAAAAACTAATTACCATTTCAAAAGCTCATGTCTTTTCGGTGAAGATCAAATCTAGTAGTTGGAAGATCATAAACGGAAGATTCATAACAGCTGATCATGAACAATTAACCAATGTGATCTAAAAGCTTTATACGGGGGAGAAAATTCTTAGTATGAATAACATTTTCAAAAATTTACATAGTGCAAGGTTTCAAATAAAATCGATTTTCCAACCGGCACTAAAATAATGACAACGGAGTATGTCCGTGCAAGGCCTACACGGGGTAGTGAAGGACGTTAAACACTCCCTAGTCAGTCACCCTCGAAGACTAACATTCCATGCGGAGCCATCGACCCAATGATAAAAGATAACTTAATTTCAAAGCAACTGAAACTTGTTTCTGTAGATGGTAATTGCGACAATTTATGTCTCTTCAATACATATCAAATCTAAATATTTTGTAGACAATAAACCAAAAAAAATGTATAAAAGCCGGGAGAGAAAAGCCGGGAGAGAACAATCAACTTATATGATCTAAACAAACAGCCAAAATGAGCTATGACAAAAATTCGCTCTTATTGATACTGCCGACTGAAATCCATGATGATTATTAACCAAACCTTTCGAGAAGATTTAAATTTGATTTTTATTCCGTGGTGCGATAGTGTTTTACGAGCAGACTAGGCTCCTTGAGCTAGCAGGCAGTTTAGCGGCGAGCATTCCTTGACCCATCTTTCTAAACTACGTTTGTCTTTTTCTTTCCTTCTCAAGATTGTGGTCTTGGATTTGGAGTTGTATTGGGTTTATTTTTATGTTTATTATACTAAAGGGAAACAGGATAGAGAAAGGGGAGGTTTTGGTATCCATAAACCAGTTTAAACATTACTGCTAGCTCTTTTTAGTGCCGCTACCAAGTCCGGCCATCCCGATTTCCTATCGTTGTCTTTTGTTTGTCTTTTGTCATTTTATTGTTTTTCTTGTGCAGAAATCTGGAAGATGGATGCATTTGATTGTAATTTTCGGCCATTATGGGTGTTTCATGTTATCTTACTTTCATTAATTTGCTCCTAGTTTTAAGTAAAATTTCCAGAGTTGAACCGGTATCCAGTCTCAAATCGACGACCATCATATAATTTATAGTAGTAGATTTATTAGCGCCCTAGAGGTGATAGCCGAAAGGGAAATTAGGTTTTTGTGTGTGCGTCCGTTCGTACGTCTGTCCTGCATCGGTTTACCGCACTTTTTATCTTAACCATTGAAGGTATTGATCGAATATTTTGTATGTGAGTCTACCTCCTCAATAAGTACAGATCAGTTTGAGTTGCTTCCGGTCCACTGATTTATTTGGAGTTATGGACCTTTGACGTAGAAAATTTTAGTATAATATCAGTTTTCGCACTTTTTTTCTAAACCATTGCATTTATTGATTTGATTAGTGAGACCACCTTTAAGAGTTGCAGATCAAGTTGGCGGTTGGTTAAGGTCCATTAATTTTTGATGGAGTTATGTGCCTCAGAATTTTTTTGAAATTTTTTTGCTGGTGTAACAGAGCCTTGTTCTGCCGGTAGCGGATTTGATATTGCTTTGCAATACGATCCCCACTTGTTAAAGTAGTAAATGAATTATTAAATCAACATCCACTTTTAAAATGACGTTTTCTCACAATTTCAAATCAGCGTCTTTTCGTAACGTCATTTCGTAAGCTTGGGTCATTAGATGTGAAATGCAAAAGCAAATTGAAGGAAACTTTACAAATTTAATATGTTAAAGGTGGTGACCTTAATAAAGGTTGCTTCCAAGGTGTCTAATGAACTTATTAGACAGGTAATATTGATTTTAGCTACAAGGATAATGCTGATCTAGATTATCCTACGTATTTTTTATTTCAGATTGGTTTTTCCGGGCACTCTACATTAGTATGGTTCCAATATCCACCATGATATTGCTGTCATGTTTTACGCTGATTCTGACTGTATTCTGGCTTTAAAGGAAAATATTTGAACGATTCGCGATTTTGATAGCATACAAAACAAACATGCAAAACGACTAGAATTGTGATCATAGAGCTTTGTTTAGACAATTCGAATCATGAAATCATTTTTGACATTTATCACACTTCATATGATAACATCCTCATATTTCACATCGATATGTCTTCTCTCAATGCCTTTACCAACAAGCTAAAATGAATTTAAGGATGAAGTAAGGTGAGGTTTTTGGAAGTCAAAAATGTTATTCGGATTACTCGGAATTTACCCATTATTACCATGTAAAATATTTTGCCCCATTACACCCAATTTTCTAGTCATCAAAGTAGTAAGCAAAATTTCACAAGATTGTAGATTTTCCTTCAATGTGAAAGAAATCAGTAATGTTTCTATGTTATACTAAGGTAAAAGTCCAAGAGAGCCTTTTCCCGCCAATTTTTAAAATGTGAAATTTGTTGAAAACAATTAAGGTCCATAACCTATCAATATTTTTAGCTGATTTATGCCTTTATCAATGCTCTTTCAATTTATGGTATCAATTTAAAATCTTAGTTTTTTTTTAATTTCACCTTACTACATCCTTAATTGTTCTTTTCAAATTCAAATTGTAATCATAAAGACAAGACATTTGATTCTAAAACATCTTTGAATTTGCAATAATATTCAACATTGATCGCTTTATGTTACACTACAGGGGTTCCTTGAAATTATTCCGAAAGATATAAAAGCTGATATAGAACAAATAAGTAGTAAAATGTAAGTGAAAAGCCCAAATCAGCTAATGGAAGAGGGATTTACTCCTCTTTAAGGTAGTAGACATTGGTTAAGGGAGATAACTCTTTAAATCAGTACGACGTTTGAAACGGTCATTTTCATCCATGCTTTTTAAGCAATGATGTGAAAAAGAATTAAAATTCATCTATGTTACTTATAAGCTTAGAATATATCTATAAAAATGTTAAAAACAAATATACAAGTGATTATGTCCCTTAACCTAGGTCTGCTACCTTAAGTTAATTTTAAATAAATCGGTTTTCTTAACTAGTACTGAAGTTCTGACTAAGTGGATCGGTGAATACCATGGGGACTTACAGTCTATACCAGCACAGGCACCGACCAAGTGGAAGGCATAAGAAATAAGTAAATTCCGAAGATAATGTAAATTTCGTTTCTGCCGATGTTCATTTCGACATATTATGTTTCATCAGTGCAGATCCAATCAAAATATTTTGAAGGCCGTAAAGCAAACGATGTATAAAGTAATATTAAAGATAAATTGACTTAATGAATTAAAGTAGATCATTAAATGTTGAGAAAATAAAATGTTTCCAAACATGATATTGTTTCTTCTATTTTGTTTGATCACAATTAATTTATAAAACATTAGCAGACAATACCAGCGTAAACAATACTAAAATCAACAAACACTGTAGCCATAGAAAACTGAACTATCTAAAACTGATCTCTCGGTTGAAACATTAAGTATCTATTCAAATTATCATTGATCGGGAATCCGAACTGCATCCGTAGTTGTTGAACTTTATGTTGTTTTTTTTTAATTTGAAATTTTTAGCTTTACTTATTGTAGTGGCTATAAAATCCTTAAATCTGTTAAAAAAATATATAACAGTTGTAGCCTTTTATACGTGGTCAATGGGAAAATTTATGGCCACGAGGAGAGTATACCATAGGAAAGTTCAAATTTTACAGGTCTGCTTTTTTGATATTTTTAGGTTAGAAATGCCTTTTATTATTTATTATTTTCAAAATTTCACGTCTTTAGTTGGTTTTTAAATGTGTTCACAGACAATAAAGACGACAATGATATTTAAGCAATAACCGTCCATTACTTGAATACCCGGGGCGTCAATCGTAGATTTGACCGTAAAATCAAGATTGACGCCCTCGGGTATTTAAAGAATGTACTGTTATTGCGATTGTAATGCAATCAAATACCGTTAGTCGATTTCATGTTCTATTTTTAACTTGTGTATTGTATTTGTAAGCATGCAAGGAACCAGACTAAACAGGGAACCTACCATGTCCTAGGTGTGTAGATGGTGGAATTGACGATCAAAACTTTCGTTATATAAATGTTGCATTACAATCTAAAATGACATGTCCTCTTAATATATATCTTGTTGTATTTGTTTATGGAAATGTTTAAAAAATGACTGTGTTGACACCAATGATCAAAACGGTAAATAAAGAAGAATGCTATTACGAATTCCATAAATCATAGTGATAGGATGGTCTTCTTAGTTAAAGGTTAAAGGAATGTATTCAGTAAGGGAACCAGTTTGTTTTTCAGTAAACCTAAAGAATTGAATGATAAGTAAACTAACCAAATGAACCAAGACTTCATATGTTTTGTCATATACCCTTGAATTTGTAGTCTTTCAATAAATTTTTTTAAAAATGTTAAGCACTTTACAGTAATTTTTGGCGATTTTTTTTAAATGGATTTTCCCCATTCTATGCAAACAAAGTGGACTTTAAAGCGGTGTCCACACACTTCTATAAATAGCTAAAAAGGAAAGCGCTCGTGCATATACATTTACCCCATTTCCTTTCTTTTACAAACTTTTATTTTTAAAAGTGTAAATGAACGTTCTTGAACAGCACAAATAGTTTTTGATCTAATTATTTTTAGAAAACACAAATAATTCTGAAATATATTAGTACTGTGGACGATGGCAAATGAATTCCTTCCTTCTTCCTTGTTCCATATAGCTTAAATTTTGTTTTCCCCTAATTTTTGTTTGAGATTTATATTGCAATATGTAAATGACTGATATGATACCAAGTATTGATATCTGGAACAATATAAGATTGAAAGTAATATCCAGTTAGCTAATATGGAAATATTGCTGAGTCGGCAGATAAGATTTTTTTCAAAGATTTTTAGAAATACTATTTAGTTTCCAATGCCAGACATAGTGAATAAAAAACAACATATCGAAGTTACTTTTCATTCATTTTCTGCATATGTACATTAGGCAACTTATGTCTCATCAGTGCAGATTAAACCAAAACATTTGGAAGTCCATTAATCGAAAACGTGAAAATTTTATTGGTTGCAACATGTTCTTGTGTGTTCGTTTTAACATTTCCCGATGAGTTGGCCATCTATTTTGAATAAATTTGATAAGGGATAAATGAAAATGTGGAAAATGCATGTGTCTGAAAATTGTTGCGAATAATCAGAATTTAATTATTGGCGGAGTCTTCCCTTCCTTTGTCAAACTTTGATATATTTTGATATATTTCATGTAGAAAATGAGTCCTAATATACAATTTTTATTGAAGGTGATCGAACCAATATTTAAGTAAAATAAATACTGCAATCATAGTTTTGAGCTATACAGTATGGATTTAACCAATGTAGGGGTGTGAACAAATAGTGTATTGCTAATTTATTCTTGGCTTATCAAAAAGAAAACTACTCCATGTGAATAATTGTATGATTTAAAATAAGACTTGAAAAATAATGAGCAAAAAATACCATTTAGAGAATTAAGAAGACAAATTTGAACTTCTGGCCTAATTTAAGGCATGTTGTAAAAGACAGACTGATAATTTTTCTTGAAAATGAAAAATGTCATATAAAAATTTGTTTTGGACTAAAATAGAGAAAAGTAAAGCACTTTAACCTTCTATACTACATTTATTGCAAGGTTTTTGCGTGAAATAAATTTAAAATCAAGCAATATCGCCATAAAATCAACTTTCAGTCATAATATTGCATATTGAAAATAAGAGATTAAAAATGACTAATTTTATCATTTGGGCTAGGCATTTGAAAATCAAACTAAGGTCAAAGTCAGAATATCAATATGCAAATTTTTTCTCATAATTTAAAACAAATTTATTCACTTTATTAAAGCTGCGATCTATCTTGTCCCATATGGTGTATCAGACCAGTGGTTATCTTCTCTATTGGATAACAACATACCGAAGTTTCTTCGAATTTAGTTTCTGCATATGCGCATTTCGACAACTTATGTTTCTTCACTGCAGATCAAAGCATAACATGTGGAAAGCCATAAACCGAATTATGTGTCGATGCTGATGGAGAAAAGATTACCAAAACTATCTAAAAGGAAAGCCAAAATCATCTAAGGACATAGCTTTGCAAGCGGGAGATACGTATTTCTAAGGTTTAACATTTTTTTCTTAAATTAAGATATTTGAATTTTAAAAATAAAGTCGGTTTTCGGGCCAGAACGAAAGTATTGGCCTTTGGGTTGGTGAATACCATCAGCAGTGGCATCAACCAACATAAAGACGTTACTGTGAATTTAGTTTCTGTGTATGCGCCTTTCGACAACGTATGTCTCTTCAGTGCAGATCAAATCAAAACAATATAAATTGAAGTGACTTTTGGTAAAAGGGAAGGAATTCAGTAAAGGAACCAATTTATCAACATGTGTAACTTAAGAATTGATTGAAGTTAATTACCATGTCTTTCATATTTTATATCTATGCTCTTTGTAGTTTTTCATAAATAATTTAAAAATGTTTAGCACTTCACAGTAATTTATGGAGTTTTTTAAAGATGGATTTTCACATTCTATACAGAAAAAGTTAAAAAGTGTCCCTGCACATCTTAAAATAGCCGAAATGAAAGGCGGTCATGCATATATAAACTTTTTTATTTTTAAAAGTGCCAATAAAAGTTCTTGATCAGCACAAATAGTTTTGGATCTGATCATAGTAAGAAAGTTAGCATTGTGGGCAATGGGAAATGAATTACTTCCTTGTTCCCTTTAAAAGGGTTTAGTTTTAGTCACAACCACCGGTTTTAGAGCGATATTAATATGTACAATGTACATAACAACACATATAGGCCTTTTCGAAAAATCAATTGGTCCGTTCTTTGGTTTTGGCATTTAAAAACAATAAAACAGTTCCGCTTTTAAACCCAACACAATAAGTGTTGTTCATCATGAACACAATTCATAACACTGTTCATATTAAGATTACTAGGTCATTGTTTACTGTGTGACAATGCACCAATTTTGTGAAAATTAAAATGTGTTCTAGGTTTAATTGTGTATTGTTAACCAATCGTACTAGTGGTAACCGGAAGCGAAGAGTGTTCGTACATCCAGTTGATGGGATAATTAAAATCCAGGAGAAGATAACAACATTTTATTGAAAGGGCTATACCTTGTATCAGAAAATAGAATACTTGTAAGTTATTCATCGCCAACCTCACATTGAGTTCATTTTGTCAAAAAAAATGTATTGAATGTTTCTGTTTACATGTACATTAGAATTACATCTAACACTGAATTAATATATCGACTTATCTTTAAAGTACGAGCAATTGCATCTTCGAGTTTATCAGCATAAAATTGAGCCTGACAAGCTTGTCTTTTATTTCAACAAAGAAAAAAGAGAGAGCTGACGCGGAATGGCAGCCTGATATACCCCCGCTCATTGAACCCTGAATCAATGTGGCAAGTTCAAATTTAATTGTATAGGGACGCAATACAGGTGTAGCCACAGTACAAGTGAGGACACAATACAAGTATAATCACATTGCTATAATCCTAATAACCAACATGTTCAACGATAACTGTCTGCGCAACAATTGAATTTGCCTTACATTTTCAAAAGAAATTGTGACGAAAAATTCTATGTATTGTACAACAATGAAATACAATGACGTCTCGGCAAACAAAAAGTGCTTATCACATAACCTTGAAATCAAAATACAAGATAGATTTGACCATAAGGAAGCTCTGCGCAACACAAAAAAATTGAATCCCATGTACAGTTTCAGAAAAAAATTGTAACGAAAAATGCCATATGTTGTACAACAATGAAGAACTATTATATCGGCAAACAGGAACTGATTATGATGTAACCTTGAAATGGGAATACAGGATAGATTGGACCATAAGGAAGCTCTGTGCAAAACAACAATTGAATCCAAATTACAGTTTCAGAAAAACATTGTGACGAAAAATTCCATATATTGTACAGCAATGAAATACAATGACGTCTTGGCAAACAGGAAGTGCTTACTGCGTAACCTTGAAATCAGAATACACGACAGATTGGATCATAAGGAAGCTCTGTGCAAAACAGCAATTGAATCCCACTTACCGTTTCAGCAAAAACTGTGACGAAAAATTTCATATATTGTACAAAGATGAAAAACAATGATGTCTTGGAAAACAGGAAATGGTTATGACTTAAACTTGAAATCAGAATTCACGATAGATTGGACCATAAGGAAGCGCTCTGCGCAAAACAACAATTGAATTCCATTTATAGTTTCAGAAAAATTGTGACGAAAAATTTCATATGCTGTATAGCAATAAAAAAAATAATGAAGTCCCGGCAAGCAGGAAACACTTATGCGGTTACCTTGAAATCTGTATTATACACATCGGACCATCATGAGAAAGCTTTTGTCGAAATATGATTTCATTCTGTTAAGTATTTGCTGAGAAAAGTGTGGTTACGGACTGACGAACGAACAGACGAATGAACGGAGGTAAACCAGAATACCCCCACTACTATGTAGCGGGGTATAATTAAGGAAAAATGGGTTACTTTCGTCAAAAGCGTTACCCTTAAAATTGGTCCGGGCTTAAGGCTTTTAGTTTAAGTTCAATAAATGCAAAATGGTAACATTACAGACTGAGTTTTGATATCAGACCGTTTCTAAACAAACCTGTTATTTGTACTGTCTGATGTTTGGAAACATTATAATATCATATGTTGTTTCCGCCCATTTGATTCATTGGAAATTCTTTCTATTTTTATTGTTATGTGGTCACATTGAGCTATTTTTGTAGCACCACTTCGTTGTGAATACGCCTCCCAATACTGATCCTGGAATCAATAGAAAATAACTTTAACATCCAAATTACCAAGAATATATTTTCAATACCGAATTAAATTACACGTATAAAATAAATTGCATTTCAAGTTAAATCGTTGTTTTTTTAAATGGTAGTTTTAGATCAATAAATGGGAAACATCAAGTGCAGTTTAATTATAAATTTAAGTGTTAGCTTAAATAAAGTATCAGGACAATTCTAGGATAGTTAAAGTCTGTTCATTTATTCATGATTTCTGTTTATCTATTTGTTGTTGTTCGTTGTTTAGGCTCTTTGTTGATACGCCATATTAATTATTTATAACAAAAACGTAGCTTAATTGCTATGTCTTGTAAGGAAGACTATGGATTTCTGATTTCCATCGTCTTGAATATTTGACTGTTACACGAACCTTTTGAAGAATGGGAAAATTCGTCTTGTCTGTTTCAGTCTATCCACCGTTTCTAGTTAATATTTCCAGGATCGTTTACAAAACCCAAAGACGAAATCAGTTCAACGTAATTTATGTGCGGGACACATAGAAGGCTGCCTGCCCCTACACTTATTTTCAATTTCCACTGACAATCAACCATGCACTGTTACACGGTTCGGTCACATGTTTTTAACTTCTTTGATGACTTTTACAGTAAACTCTTTGCCAATATCCGATTGGAGAATGTGTAGTCAGCAAGAAGGAGAAAAATATCTAGTAGCTGAAATCTAACCTCTGACGCAATGTATTATAAATTTGAAGTCGCCATCGGGCATGGACTGCATATCTACTAAGTCAAACTGTTATCTGCTGTTGAAATCTTTACTTTGCAGTGGCTTTACAACTAGACCTTTACTTCCTACTTTTCTTTTTTTTTCATTTGACATTCCTCACATAATTCTTTAAATAAATTCAAAACATCTCTTGTTACATAAGCATATTTTTTATTCACTTCTATCAGCATTTTGTCTCTACCGCCATGTCCAGTATTGATATGAGCTCTAATTACAATATTGTACATCTCTTGAGCACAAGCACAATATGGGATATCATCCGAAAGTTATTTTCTCTTCTTAAAAAGCTTATCAACATCTCCACATTGTATAACATCACATATGTAAAAAACAAGAAATAAAACAATGAAATTACACAATAAAAACATCGAAGTTACTATATCTATTTCGATAACTTAAGTCTCTGCTCGTTAAAAGGTTAAAATCATGAGAATTTAAAATAGTGATTGATATCTATAATTTTCAAGGAAGGATTTGAAAATTGGCATTGCTCGTGCATATCTTTGATATATGTACTAATGATCTGCAAAGTAAAACAACAAAAGAGTATCTCGGACAAACCATATGATCTGCCTTGTAAATAGACGGACGAATGGACGGACGGACGGATACCCAAATTAAACATGGCCTGCATAGAGATCTGAACTATGTTCCTCATTGGTGGCCATCGTGGATGTGTTTCAGACCTGCGAGATACAATTATTAAAGAAAACCACCAAAGGTCTCTTTTGAACTCCCAAGTTACGTTACAAATGACAGAATGATTTAAGAGGAAACTTTACAAACTGACGGGCACCAGGCGAAGGCAGAGGTCACCCTGGCTATAGTTAGGTGAGCTAAAAATTAAATATCAAGTCGGAAACTCTCGGGGGACTAACGGACGGATAGACAGACGGACTAATGGTTTACGTAAACTAGTCGCATATTTCAAAATCAGATTGAAATAGATTGTCCTTGGCAGCATTTTAAAGTAAAATTAAGAAAAAAAAAGATATTCGATATTTTCAGGCAATGTACAAACGTTATTGAATTCGTAGTGCTCCTATAAACTGCTGGAGATAAATGATGATTTCGGAATGAAATGAAGAATATTTATTAATAAGCTATTTCCAATTTTAGAAAATTTGCAAAATGTGTTGAATGAAATTATAAATCAATAATTCCTAATTCCTGATTCTACGGTCCAAACTGACACGACTTGTTCTCCGGGTATAATTTTCTCTCTATGCTTTTTCTCTATGTACTTTCTCAGGGTGCTTAGTATTGTGCGTTTGTAGAATCAAGATCACTTGGAACTGGGAGATGGAGCTGGACCAAATCTTCCGGTATTATTGATGTATTCTCCCACTTTCTGCAAGGTGTTATCAAAAACGGACTTGTTGTTGTCTGTCTTTGTTAGAAGAGACTACATGACCAAGTAAAAGGCAGGTGTAAGCTTTTTCAATTTTCTATGCATTTCAACTGGTTCGTGGTCATATTTTTCACAGACAAGCAGGAAGTGTTCTGCTGTTTCTTCATTCCGGATTCGCAGTTTGGAGTGGTGGCATTTCCAATCTGGTGTCTGTACTTCTTTAGTTTCTTGTATCCTGTTCTTAACTCTGTCAATATCTATCCAAGGCGTTGGTTTGGCCAGTCTAACATGTTTGGGCATCACATTTTGGTGTTAGGTTGTGGAGATGCCTTCCTGACTCTGCATGTTCCCATCAAATTTGCAATTTGTCTTTTACTGTTTGCTCTACTGCTATTTTTACATCTGATAGGGTGATGATGATGTGACTCACATCAAGGATGGAGGCTTCTTTTGCGGCATGTTTTGCTAGTTCGTCTGCTATCTCGTTCCCGGTTATATTAGCAAGGCCTGGGGTCAAAGATATAGACGTATGGATGCCTATTCTGCCTAGTGATGTCATATTTTCCTTGATGTCCCTGATCAGATTTAAATAGTTATTTGACTTCCAGTTTAGTGTGAGGATACCACCTGCTGTTTGACTGTCTGTGAGGATCCTTAGAGCTGTGAATCCACTGTTAAGATGTACCATGCAGTGTTCTAATACCATCTCTATGGCAACTAACTCTGCAAGCAGTATTGACCGTCTTTGGGCTACTGGTATTTGAATAGGGATGCCCGTTTGACTGACTGGATTATTTATAGCGATTACCTTGGCGGGATCCATCTGTGAAGGCAACTATTGTTTCTTCATTTGTTTAGATTTTATCTGCACTGATGAGACATAAGTTGTCGAAATGCGCATATGCAGAAAGTAAATTCACAGTAACTTCGGTATTTAGTTATTTGTATCAGCAAGCAGTTGTTCCATAACATGTCTGCATAGTGTGGTTTTTTTTCAGCGTCTCTATTTTAGGAACTACCCAGTCGACTCCAATAAGCTGGCTTGTCCACCAAGAGCATTTCACATCACGGCTTGAATGCTAGCTCGGTTTCTATTAAAGTGATGTCAACTTTGTCGTTCTTTGCATTTCTCTGACTTGGTTAAGTGCCTTACTAAATGGTGATTCTATCACTTCAAACCCATCTCCACTCTGGAACAGTTACAGTTCTTGCTTAATTGGCTCTTGTTATGATTTGGATTGGACTTTAGCAAGTTCTCTGACTGATATTTCTTCTATCCTCAGGTCTATAGGAAGAATGTTTGCTTCAACCTCCATAGCTTGTCTACCTGCTGTTTCTGGAAGTCCTAATAAACAGAGTGCTAATCCTTTTCTTTCTATTTTCTTCATGTTTTCTTGTGATGTTATCTGCCATACTGGGCTTGCATATTCTACTATTGGTCTGACTAGACTGTTATAGATGTTAACAAGTTTTTTCCTTGATGTATTGGCCAGTCCTTTTATTTCTCTGATGGTATGTAGTGCCCTATTTGCTTTCATTTCTATCTGATTTATATGTTGACTGAAATCCATATTTTCACCCAGCGTGACTCCTAGCAGCTTTGGTGTTCTGTTATATGTGAAGTTATATGGGCCTACTTTTAACTGTCTGTTGTTATCATTGATGCCAGTTCTTGTGAAGATGCATACCCCACTTTTTGCTATACTCATGTTTATTCTCCATTTTTCTGTCCAATTTATGATTTTGTCTACATCTCCTACTACTTTATTTCTTACTTCACTTAGGTTTGATCCTGTATTCCAGATTGCAAATTTAAATTTTTCATCCTGTTGTTCTATCCATCATGTCTTTAATGAAGATGTTAAATAGAGTTGGAGATAGCACTGAAGCTTTAGGAAAGCCTATTTGCGTTTGGATTTCATCTCCAGGGTAGTCCCCTAGATTACAGCTCACAGTTCTTTCCATGAGGAAGCTACATATCCAATTCCAGTTTGTGCTGCATATTCCCATATCATATAGTTTTACTAGGAGTTCTTTCCATGAGGAAGCTACATATCCAATTCCAGTTTGTGCTGCATATTCCCATATCATATAGTTTTACCGTGAGTCCCTCTCTCCATACGGGGTCAAATGCCTTCTCCAAATCTAGGAACCCTGCCATGGTGCTCTCATTGTTAAAACCATTTATAACTGCCTGTGTCAACCCTAGCAGAGCATTTGTTGTTGAATGACCCTTCTATGTATCTAACTATACTGTCCAATATAATTTTCTCCATTAGCTTACACATAACACATGTGAGGCTGATAGATCTATATGCAGAGGTGTTGTAGTAATCACTTTTTCCTGCTTTGCGGAGAAACTTTACTTTGGCGGTTTTCCATATTTTGGGTATTTCGCCTCTGTCCCATATGATGTTTAGTATTTTTGTGATGGCTTCAATTAGCTTTTCTCCTGCATTTTAGAAGAATTCTGGATACTATTGGTCTGGGCCTGGTGATGTGCCTACTTTTAGTCTAAATATTGTCCCATCAACTACTTCAACGCTAATTTCCCTAATAATATCTTTTCCTTGTTGATCTGGTTTAGTTTCTTTATTAGAAGTTTCCTTGATATCGTTATACTTCGTGTTGGTTTCTATGAAGAAGTCTTTGTCAAAGTTGTCTGTTTTTAGATGACGTCCTCCGAAGAATGATTGCTGGAGTATATTTGCTTTATCTTTGTCTTTGAATGATGCTGGTTTGCCACCTTTAATTAAAGGTAGAATTGAGTTGTTTTCTGTCTTTCTGATCATTTTTTTGTATGTGCTCTTGTAGTCTCTGGCATTACTGGCTTTGTTAAACTGGTCTACCAATCTACCACTTCATTGTTCTTGGGCTTCTTCCTTTACTTTCTCAAAATTTTCCTCTGCATCAATTAGCCTTGTTTTATTCTATGGAATGTTTCTAGCTTTAACTTGCTTCTGACAGTAGCTGAGATGTCTTTTTGCCTCTGTTACTGTGTTGGTCAACCAGCAGGGTCTTGCATTACTTTTCTGTTTTGAGATTTTAACTGGCACTAACTCCTCTTTTGTTTTATCTATGATGTCACTTAAGCTGTTGTATATCTCATTTATGCTATTGTCTTTGTAATACCCTTTCCCTAGCCATTCTTCTGATCGTTCTTCTGTTTTACTTTTCCAATTGTTCCAGTCTACTCTCTTAATTTGGTAAAACTATTTTGGTGTCTTTCCTAGTTCTGGTGTCTTCCTTAGTTCTGGTGTACTTACATCTAGGTCAACCAGGATACTTATGTGGTCTGACCTAACTGATTCGTGCGTTAGTGTGTCACATGATACTACTTGCTGTTGGAAAGTAGAGTACATTAGTACTAAGTCTATTACAAATGGTGAGTTCCTTCTGGTTGGTTGACCATCGTTTACACAGATCATTCCTCTCTTTGTTATTCGCTGTTCTATTATCTCACCACTTTTCTTTTGTTGTTGGTTGTTCTATGCCTGACTTTTCCTATTTAAGTCTCCTGATATTATTAGTGGTTTGTCTTGGTTAATTTTATTTATGTTCTTGCTTATTTCCTCTATGGACATAGCACTGTGAAGTTTATCCCTTTGTCTGTTATGATATCAATGCTAACTGATTCATATTCTTGGCTTGAGTACTGTGTGTTTTCTATTGTCACAAAGTTGCTTTTATTGGTATTTACACAAATGGCTACTCCGCCTCCTTTTCTGCCTTTTCTTGGTTTGTCAAATACTTTCCAGTCTAGAAATTTCAGCTTGGTGCTTTCATCTTGAAATGTTTCATTAAAACAAACAATATCTACATTGTAATTCTGTACAATATTTACAACATCTTTGTAGGGTGTATTAATTGTCTGGCAATTTAAAAGCAGCACTTTCATCCCCCAAGACTGGGCTGCCCAATAACCTATTTCTAGTTATTTTTGGAGTACCTTAATGTATGTCTTACAACTTGGTGATGACGCCGGATGATCTCCACAGTTTGAACAGTTTGGCGTTGCTGCACACTTAATATTTTTACACTCTTCGCTGCCGCAGTTTGTACAGCAGGGATTGAACATACAGCCTCAAGCTGTGTGACCAAATCTGTTGCAGCTGTAGCACCTTATGACTTTTGTTGTTCTATCTCCTTCAAACTCAAGGTTTAGATCTAGTTTTGCACTATATATTCTTTCTTGTTTGATTACCTTTTCTACTCCTGTGTTATTTTGAAAGGATAGTTTAAGTATTGGCATAGGTTTTCCTGTATCTCTATATCTGAGTCGAGTACTTCCTGCACTTTCAATGTCTTTGACAGTACTCTTTTGATTTTAATTGGCGATACTGTAAGTGGTATATTGTGTAGGAAGGTGTTTCTTGACAATTTGGAGTCCTCGTTCTTTGGTAGTGGGCTATACATTTTCCTCCTAAGTTCTCCTCTGTCCAGTTTTTGATAATATATTTTCTGTCTGTTTTCTTTCGAAGGTGGACTGTTATGCCTCCATGTGGCAGACTGTATGCTGAGTCCACTTAATCAACAAGTATTGGGATCTTATTCAGTTCTGTCTTTATTTTCCTACTATCTCTAATTTTGTGTTGTCCTCGCTGTATATGTTGTCGATTTTATAATAATACATTCTTCATCGACACTATCATTACGAGTATGATGTTGGACTTCCTTCAGCTTTATTTCCGATTTATTTTCGTATTGTTGCCCTATAGCTAATGTCCTTGTGATATCAACTAGAGCATTCAATTTTTGGTTTATTGATTTTGTGGTATCCACTTCTTGTTTTTCTTCTTTACTATAATTTTGATCGTGCAAGTGTTACATTACATTCTCATATATAGGTTTTGTCCTATAACACAGAAGGCACATGGAAACTTAATTTTTTCCTCCACCAGCTTGGTAGCTTCTTCCTTACTCAGCCTTGCGCAATAAGAAATGACAGTATTTGTCCCAAATTTCGACCATTAATTTATTACCCCCTTTTGTCGGAGAGAAATGTTAAACACATAACATACCTTTGACTGTAATAGTAATCTTGGAAAGTGTCCTTTTCCCCTGATTACACTTTTGCTAATATGGAGTCTGATTTATCCCTTTTCCACATCACACAATTCTGTGTAATTTCCAGATACTGAGTCAGCTTATTTGTAATTTTTTTTTGTTGAGCTGTCAGCACAATCTCTCCTTCTGCCATGGTAAAGAGGCAAATACAAAATAATTTATTTTGAAAACTTACTCGGGTAATTTTAAATAATTGGATTAAGTGAGATCATTTTAAAAAATTAAAAGATCAGATCAATAGAATACCATGCATATACTTTAACCCTCAGGAAGTTAAAAAAAAATAAATACACTAAGAAATTTCCTGAAGAGTTCAGTAAATTTCTTAAATTCAGTAATTTTGCAAAAATATTTGCTAATTTTTAGGAATTTTATAAAATACCCATCCATTTTGGGTATTTTTTAAAATGCCTAAAATTTTAGGCATTTTACAAAATGCCTGATTTCAGAAAATGCCTGTAACATATACAAATTATAGACATTGCATTTAGATATCTATCTTATGATTAGAGGTTAAGAGGCGGGACAGTTGGTAAATCATCAAGTACTTCAAGTTTATTGTTTTCTTTTCTATATGAAAAAGAAAGGAAATATTGTAAATGTCAAGGAGACAACATCCCATATCCAGGTTAAAATTAATACGTTTGATGTTTTGATACATTAATGCATTCCGTTACTAACTAATATGGTCTGCCTATCATTTTCTATGAAGCAGTGTTCGCTCTTTGATGAAAGTCTCATTCATAAAACTTCATGGAATCGTTGTACTATTTTTGACAAGGTATTGATTAGGACTTTGTCTTACATGTATGTATATACATTGTATTATTTGTACATTCATGATATTGATGCGGCAATTACAAAATGCAAAAGTCTTTATTAATGTTATTTGTTATTCATTTCAAAAGGTAATATGATTATTGAATAAATTATTAACATATCCAACTGCCTAGTACGCATTCACGCAGAATGCTATTTATTGCTAGAACCAGCGATAATATAACTGCTTTTCATTATAATTTAAAGTACTTGAATATGAAAATTCATTAAAAGTTTGGCAGACAGTAGTTATAGGATGAAGCAGTATTTATTTTTAGTGTACGTTCTAACCACATGTCCGTACGTTTTGGCATTATTTAGAGGTAAGTAGATTTTTTTTCTTTTCTTCTTCTACGTTTTCTTCTTCTTTTTATTATCTTTTTCTTTTCTTTTCCCTTTCTTCTTCCTCTTCTTCTCCTTCAAGAAAAAAAGACGAACAAAGTAGCATGATTTTTTTTCTCGTTAAATAACAAAATTCCAAAGTTACTGTAAATATATAGTTTCTGCATATGGGCATTTCGACAACTTATGTCTCCCAGTGAAATGATTGAGATATAACAGAACTAAAAATCTGTTTTGTTTTCCTTTGAGATTTCTACCAAAGATGAAGACACTGATCTCCCCTCCTTGAACTGGGTACCAAATTTACAAAATGCCCATACAAACAACGGTACATCGCTGGATCTTTAAAATCTTCTACAAGACCTATTTCTAAGCTTTTAACCTCCATCTTGACAGCCGTATATAAAAGAGGACCTCCAAAAAATATTGTGATACTAGCTTTTCCTGAAGTGTTGTAAATGAAATGTGGATATTAAAAAAACTCTAAAGATCTGCATGACATCTTAAAGAACAAGCAAACTTTGTGAAATATGACTCAGAATCACAGAAAAATATTAAGAGGAAGAAGTGTTTAAAATTTTAGAGTTCCTGATCGACAATATATTTGTCCAGTCTGGAGGACTTGTTTTCCAACAGACTATCGGAATTCCAATGGGCACAAATTGTGATCTGTTCCTCCACTCATATGAGGCTGAATTAATCGAAAAGCTTCTGCAAAATGAAGATAAAAATCTAGCCCAGTTCTTTAATTTCAGTTTCCGTTATATAGATGATATTTTATCATTAAACAACCCTCACTTTGGTGATTCTCTTCATCTTTTCTATCCAAAAGAGCTCGAAATCAAGGATGCTACAGATACACCCACATTAGCCTCGTTCCTTGACCTTCATCTTGAAACTGACAGCAGAGGTACACTGCAAACTAGGCTGTAAAACAAACGCGATAGCTTCACTTTTCCAAAAGTTAACTTCCCTTTTCTTTGTAGCAACATTCAAAAAGCACCGGCATAACATTTACATCTCCTAACTCATTAGCTTTTCAAGGGCCTGTGGTCGATACAGTGACTACCTTGATCTTTGCTTACAAATAGACTACTTAAGCAAGGTTATGCTACCAATAATTTGAAGTCATCACCACAGAAGTTTTACCGTCGACATCAAGATCTTGTGGACCGCTGTGTGATATTTGTACTCGGATGACAACAGATCTCTCTCTTTGCCACTTAGTAAGTACTCCAACGAAAGAAATAAGTTATCGAATTCAATGAAAATAACTGTGAGAAAAGATAGCTATCTGCTTTTTCTTCGCATTAACCATTCATATTAAGAGCTAAGGCAAAAATTGTTCAAAGTTATTATAGGAATAAAAGTAATTTTGGAGGAGTTTTTATCGATGTGTAAACGCGGCCGACTCACTCACAAACTAAATACATTTCGAAGGACTTTATGTAGAGTTTGTGAGTGAAAGGCCATAAACTCCTCCAAAATTACTTATAGTATAACTAATTGACCGTCGTGAATATCAATAAAAATGTCACGAGTGCCGAACAACGCAGAAGGATTTAACGAGTTGCAGAACTTGTTCTGCAACGAGTTAAATCCACTGCGTTGATCGACACGAGTGACATTTTTATTGATATTCATGACGGCCAATTAGTTATGCTTTTTATTATATAGATTTTCTACTCAAAAACCTAGATTTTAGATGCGGATTATTTTTTTCAAGTCAATACGCCAGTTGTTTACTTGACGACGACATTGAAGAGACATTGTGACGTCGCTTCATTAAGACGTCATCCAGTGACTAGAAATCCTTTATTGTCACCGGTGACAATATGACATTTATTTAACTGAGAAAACTCGATATATCACCGCTATCTATATAATAATTTTATTTCTTATAATTCCAATCCTTTGAACTTTGAACAATGTTGTCATTGATTTTTACGTCACCATATACTGCACTATTTGACGTCGTAGTGTATAAAGTTTATCGAGAAATAACTTTTTTGTTGTTCATGACGTTAACCAATGAAATTGGACGTTGCATGACCAATTGGAATTATTTGGAGTTACGACGCTTTCACCACTAATTACACGGTGGCTAGTCGTTACGGACCCTTTCGGGAGAAACGGCGACTTTCAGATCAAGCAATGGCCCATTTTTGAAAAGAATGGAGGAAAATGATGGAAAGAGTAAATTCTTGAAGGGAAATAAACAAAAAGAACAGTAATGTGGTAAATTATTTTCTTTTTACGGAATGTCTTACAACTTTTTGTCTTTCACGGAATACGTGTTTGAGTGATACAACACTTGATTATGTTTAACAAAAGCAAAACAAGCGAGGGCTCTGCGTGATGACAATATATTATACCATATAAAAAGAAGAAACTACAGTTGAATGGTTTGTTTCAATGCTTGCAGTCCGATATATTGATTTCCTTTCCCGTTTAACACATTTCTTTGCAGTTCTGACTATATAAATAGCCTCATTCAAAGCGATGAGAAATATCCAATACAACGGCCCTTTTATGGTCACCTTAATTTCAGGCAACGGACAACTTTATGACCAATAGGATCAGGCAACGGCAATTTGTGATATACAAAGAATGTATCGACAACGTAAATTGCCACAGTTACTTTTTTATAAAATGCAGATGATTTACAGATGAAAATCGAAGAATGACATGTCATATATACCCATGTCAACCTAAAAGTCGCCGCTTCAGCATATGCAGTAATAAAACGCGTCCACGGATTACAAACAGGTTTTCCTTAAGATCTACCCTCCCATGTTTGTAAGAAGATATTAATGTTGGTATACACATTGATTATCTGTGAAATGTTTAAATACCCATAGGGACCATGTTTTGACTAAAAGTATAAAGTAAGAACTGCAAATTTTTTTTAACTAAATAATTCTTGATTGTGACTTAACCCCTCCATTTACATCAGGAATTCAAATTCTTTTACAACTTGCAAAATAGATAAAAACATATTGTAGTGTACGGAAATATTTTATTGTTTCATAACGAAAATTTAGAATCTTACAGCAAACTACGGTAACCAATTAAATAATTCCCTAAAATAAATATGACTTTAATTGGAAAATTTGCAAAAGTGATTCAAATTTTAAATTTCTGCACTTCAACACAGAAGTTTCACTCAGTGTATCTAAATCGCTGTTCTTTGTGTTACCAATTAGAAGCTATGTCCCCCGCAACATCACATATTTCTTCGAGTCCTCTAATTAAGGGTATTCATGTTTCTCCCACTTTTGAATTTTTGGTATACAGGTAAGAAAAATAAAGTTTGAGAATAGTGAATAATATGTAAATAATGTTAATTAGATTTACCTGTAATTAGACCTACAGTAAATCCAGGATTAATATAAAATTTCATAGTTTACATTTATTACTGTATAACAATAATAAATGTTTACAATTACCCTATATTCATAATTGAATGCTGCGTAGAAAAGGGAATAGCGAAGAAATTTTTTTACGGATGATGTTAATTTTTTTTAATGGATGTTGTATAATTTGTTTTGCTTTTTTATTATTTGTTTATTTTTTTATTTATTTTTGTATGCAAGTTTCTTTAGTCTCCTTCAACTTCAGTATTAGTATACATCTCGCAAGCGTACATATCATTCTAAAGCACTTATATCACACAAAAGTAATTCTAATGTCTAAACATCTCAAACATAGCAAACAAACAAATTACTTGTTTCATACAAAGCATATGTATATATTTACCCAGCACACATGTCATACTAAGCACTAATAGGAAGCGAAGCTTCCATATATTTTGGAAACTGCAATTTTGTTCCCAATACTATGAGTTGAAAAAATCCCTGCGTCGAGAGTTATCGTTCTTGGAAATATACGCAAATGGACACATCAATCTTTCAGAGAAGATTTCTAAAATATGTGTAAAAAATAAAGCATTTGAATACGTTGCTTGATGGCCATTCAAACATGTTGATGGTAAAATCGAAATGAAGAAAACAGAATAAAAACAGTTTTACTGGGGAATTCTGGTACGAAACTAAAGACATATAAATCCATTCGGAATTCCACTGCATCGAAAAGGGTCATGATAATAACCGAGAAATTACGAATGAATATATGCAACCATGACAACGATAAAGCGGATCAATATCGTTACGCAAGAATTTTGAGTACATTTGTTTATACGCTAAATTACAACTTATACACAGTCATGCAGTATAGAAAAGACGCAAGGGAAGGTTTTGTCAGCAAACTAAATGCAGTTATGTGTTACTTCGCGACGGTTGTTTTCACTGCTTAAATAAAGATTGCATGATCCATGGCCAGGATCATTGACAACATTGCGACGACAAGTTGCTATTGTAGACGTGCATCCATTGCTCATAGCATACGTTCAGGTTTGGCATTTATTCATCGAACGTATCCATACAATCCATT
>MJUU01034192.1:73249-100727 GCA_002080025.1 Modiolus philippinarum
GAGATTTAATTTGCACCTTACTTTTCACTAGCAATTAGAAGTTTTTCCCACTATTTGATATATTTTCCGAGTTTTTCGCAAACTTCATTTGAAAAAAAAAAATTCATTCAGCTTTTTTGTGTGACATCACCCTAGATATTTAAATCCCAATTTTAACACGTTTGCTAATTTCAGGAAGATAAATATCAATTCAAGTGAAGAAATTTCATAGTGCTACTCCTACTTGAAAAAGAAGCTGCATAAATCGTTTTAAATGGATAATATCAAGCGCTTCACAAGGTGACAACAGGAATGCTTAATATTATGCAAGATAAAAAAATTTCATTTCTTCAAATACTCAAAACTTTACCATCTGTAACTATTGTGTTATAAATACACGATAATCGATATGTCATAATTTGAAATTCAGTGAAATGTTCAATGGTCGACATTTCATCTATTATTCACATGTCATAACTATGTAAATTAATTTTAAGTATACTCTAAGGAATTAACCTGAACCTAACCCTAGAAAAGGAGTTAATTCTGTATCGATGAAGTACACTTCCAATTCATTATTAACACCTTCATTTTCAAATATTAAAATCAACAGAGCAAACATATATCTTTGTAACGAAAAAGCAAATACAAAGATTACATATGAAAAATTAATTTTTAAATGTTGAATATTTATTTCATTTTAAATCTTTAATTGCAATAAGAAATTAAAAAAGAATATCAAGTTAAAGAAAAATGACTTATAAACTGCACTTTACAACACAGTAGCAGGATTTCAAGCAATATGATCTGTATTTCTTCAAATTTTTGGGAAGCTTTAAAAACTTTTTATGTCGTATCCATATGTCTAGAAAATAATATCAGATACCTTTTAATGCATAAAAACGCCATGAATACTTCATCAATTTGATACTGAATTAACTAATTTTGAATGCGATTTTAAACAATCATGGGAGGTGATTAATGTTCGACTGTGAAAGCGGACCAGACCGAGTAACTATTATATAGTCAATAAATGTACCACTGGCTGTGTGGTATGTGTCTACACTTGACATTTACATTTGTGATGCGGTTGCCGGTTTTCACACAACTATTCGCACTATTTTGTTCCAAGTGCGTAGTTTAAAAATAAATACGGGAAAATGCGAAAAAAATTATGCCGGATTATCACTCTTTTCATCTCCGTTAACAATTAATCATATGCCCGATTGGGTTCTAATTTCAAAGGAGTCAGTCCACAATGAAAGCTTACGTAATAAGACGAGGTTAAATCGGCCGAAGTCGTGACCGTTGAGTTATTTTAAATCGATCCTTGAAATTTCAAACAATTAAATCCCTCCGTGTATAAAAATTAATTAAGGACACCACTGAAAGAATAATATGGGTTGCATTTATTAATTTTGGCAAATGTAAATATTAATAACCCACTTACCCGTCAATTATCTATTTGCACATTGCATGTGATTTTATAGGACCATGTCATGTTGTCAGTTTAAACAATTCCGTTACGTGCATGCATCCGAAATATTTGACCTGAGGTCACAAGCATACGATTCGTTCCGAGAATATATTATTTGCTGCTAGCAAATAATTTATTCATGTTACATTTCCTTAATTTTCGAGCTTTTTTATTTGTTTTCACAAGGTATTGGACATTTGGTCTTTCAAAAGAGGTTTATTTCATATGAATTTTACACAGAGAAGACAAAATGTGGTGGTCTTCCAAAAGAGGTCGCCGAGTCTCTCATAGCAGAGGTCTCTCAAGACAGGGTTCACTGTACTAAAATGTTTTGTCTACTTTTGCATTGAAAATCTTATGAACATTCATTTTAACGTAAAATTCGTAAATACGTATGAAAAAGAAAGGAAATGGGGTAAATGTCAAGGAGACAACATCCCATATCCAGGTTAAAACGACGTGTTAAAATTACGGGTATATGGGTTCTTCAACACAGAATTACCTTAAAATATTTTTGTCTTTGGCTATGAAAGCAGGCGTACGGGCGTTTCACAAATAAGATTATACTGGCATCTTTGAGTAGATCCAGAATGCAAATACCTACTGTGACAAGACCCGACTTTTCATAAGTTTTCAATGACAGTGTGACTGGTGCAACGCATGGTGCATAATATGCTTAAGACACTAGTGCTTTTGTCGGGAAACGGATGACAGTGATTGTAAGAGCACTTTGCCAGTTTATTAATATTTGTTGACAGCCCCGCATCTATAACTAGGGAAGACATGGATGTAGCGTTGTTCGACAATTAGTAGGTACTCCAACGAAAAAATTGAATGTTCGAATTGAATGAATATAACGGTGCAAAAAGATAGCTATCTGCTTCAATAATTAGACATTAAACTTTTAATCTCAAAAAAATTAAGATTAAGGATAAATTAACATCATTAAAAAACTTACAATAAGTCCAGTTCCGGTATCATTTATTTTCTTCGCATTTACCAGTTCTATAAGAGCTAAGGAGAAACTGGTTCAAAAATTATTTGGAGTTACGACGCTTTGACCACTATTTACGATTAATTACGATAAAAATTCGAGAAAACTGCAAAAACACGTAAAAGTTAAAACTGCCGTGCACCTACGTGCATACATGAATTTATTTGAAACTTTGCATTTAATAAGTATAGGTTGAAATTTAATTATAACACTTAACGTGCGTCTTCATGCACAATGTCATTATTGTGTGTTTGTGCATTGAAAATTAATAAATCATCAAAATGTGCTTAAAAAATTCTTCGTTGGAATACCTACAATTAGCAAAGAATTCCGCTCAAACTGGTGCTATTGGGCGGTCTTGAACTTATTATGAGGTATGAGTAATGCTCATTGTTGAAGGCCTCATGCTGACTTCAAGATGAAGAACAACAATAAAAGCGTTGTTCCTTTGCTTGTTTTTACCATGTATTTGTACATTTGCAGAGACGTTGTCTCGTGTACATTTACTCCATATCCTTTCATTCACCATTTACCCATGAGGAGAACCTGATGATACCTCCATTTTTTGTAGGAGCTCAAACTGCTGGTATCTCAGTTTTGTGATGTTCTTGTTCATTTTTGTTCATATGTCGTTCATGTTTTCTCAATTCGAGAAAATATACAAATAGCATTAAACATCTGTTTTAACAGTTGCTTGTAACACACAAGGTGCCGAAATGCGCATTTGCAGAAACTAAATAAATTGTAACTTCGGTATTTTGTTATTTGCTTTTGCTTGTTTATTATTTACTTATTATTTTGTTTATTAAGTAGAATAGCATTTTGTTAGAGTCTTAGTAAAATGACCCGAAAACCATTGTGAGAATATTAAGAAAACCATGCAATGTTTTAAGCATAGAACACCAGAATTAAAGTGAAAGCAAACTTGTGCAGGACTTTATTTTGATTAAAGGTACAGAAAATGTTAATCAATTAAGTCGAGGACATGCAGTTTGTAATACGGATTCAAGCAAATGTACATTGTATTTGATATGAAAATTTTCTATTGCTATGCGAACAAAAACAATTGTGCCCGGTATGTAATCCCTATTTACATGTTCTATTTGTTTAATATGGAACACCACCCAACAGAAGAAAAAACCGGGTATTTCTTCAACAAATCGATTTAGGATTTGAGGAAGCATTAAATGTAAATGATTCTTTCTCAAATATAACAATTTCTTTAAATTTTTTAAACATTCTCACAGGATATGAATTTACAGACGATGTTGTTGTGGAGGTTACTAACAGAGAGGACTCCTTTGCTGTTCTCCATTTTCTGTATTATGAAGGAGAAAACTTGACGGTGGCAGCCGAAATTGTTGACGATACACCTATCCGTATTAATGGGACGATCGACGAACCAACAAAAACTGGAGTCGTGAATATAACATCAGCACACCTGTCAGCTTTAGAATTTGGAGCTTATCACCTAATTTTTAAAGTAGAAAGTGACCGGGGAGAAACGGAAATGACCGATCTAGTGATATTCTACGACGAAGCAATATCAGGTTTTCAGGTACAAAAAATGTAATGAGGCACACCATGCTAGGGTACCAAAGAATTAAGATTTTTATACATGTAACCAATAATTAGGATAATTATACATTTACTTCGTATTGTGATAGTTATCAAAATTTACAAAAATTGCTATCATATAATGAAGAGGGGGTCTGATAATCAAATATTCATTTAAAATAAAGCTGGTAATCAAAAAGTAAACAATAAAATACCCTTGTAATCAGTGACCAAGAAACCCATGAGGAGGCTCGTTTAAATATTTTACTTTGATACCTCCCATGCTTATTCGATTATCTCCCTTAACAGAGCAATCGTAATAAGTCAAATAGCGTCCTCCTTTCCAACAACTTGCACCCAATTTGCACCCAAGTATGCTTCTGTATGCCTCCCATTAAAATGATACCGGCATAAACTTTGGACAGATTGGTTTATTATGCATGTCAAGAGAATATATAACTATTTCCAGATGTAAATTTGTCTGCGGATCACTTGATACATGTACATGGATGGGACAATTTTACAATGTGCATATTGAAAACTTACATTATATTTTTTCCGTCTCGTACATGGCCTTTTGTTTATGAATAAATGAAAGAAACGATATTATATAAATGCAAAATCCCTATAAATACGTGAAGAATTGTGTGCAAGCATACTTGTAATATGATAATATCAGTTACATTTAAAGCTTTTATTTATGGCAAACATTCTCTTTCATTAGAGTTATTAACAGAAAAACAGAAATGTGTTTATATCTCGAATTATAGTTTCGTGTTCATCCAATTTTTCTCGAATAATCTCCGCTGCATTTATGGGATGAACGCATATAGAATATGATACAGGGGATACAATTTACGAAACAAAGTTGTAATTCATAATGCATGATACAAAATTCTAATATGATACTCTTTATTCTCCTTGTAAATAAAACCATGATTGAAATACAATGACATTTTTTACGCATATGCGTATATAATTCAGCTCCAGAATATTATGAAATGTTCTCTTGCACTTGAAAATGCCTTTTCATGTCAAAATAAAAGATAGCTGCCATGAATAATTTCTTAATTTGATATTATTAGCTCCCAGAACCAAAGATGTTGGCTTTAACAGACGACAATACCTTGTTACAAGCAAAAGTACAGACTGGTAGTAATCTAGATGTGGAATGGTTTGTTGATGGAAATTTGTCATCAAGGGTCATAACTCCTGGCAACCCACCAGAAGTGTCGCTGTATCACACGTATGAGATTCCAGATGATTACAATGTAACAATTGTAGCAAGAAATTCACAAAATGAAGCATATTACACAAATTTTAGGATAACCGTGGTTCGTCCCGTTGACGGATTTTTCATTAATGTTTCTAAGTTGGTCATACCTCCTAATGTAACAGCACTCCACACTAGCTTCTGTAACATCAGTGTGTCATGTGACGATGCATCTAATGTAACAGCATTCAACACTTGTTTATGTTACAACAATCTGTCATGTGACAATATGACTAATGTTACAGCATCCAACACTAGTTTCTGTAATAGCAGTATGACACTTGATGATGCGACCGACGTTTACAACAATACAGAAGCGTTTGCCGGAAATGAAAACATCGTATTTGACCTATTTGCCTCATCAGCAACTGAAATACTTATATTTCCTGGTGATACAGCAAAGTTGAATGTATTCTTAGATTTAGAAAGTAGACTTCCGATGGGGAATTTGACGATCATAATTGATTATGATGATGGCTCCAACAAATCCGTTTACATTGGTGAGGATTTAGACACGTTGCTGACCAGTGGGTTAGAATTTACTCATACGTATGAAGAACAGGGAGATTACAACCTTACCGTCATTATCCAATCAGACTTAAGCTCACAAATTATGCCATCTGAAATACATGTCTGGGAGGATATCAGTGATGTGTCGCTGACGTCGGGCATACTATCAAGGGTTTTTCAACCAATTTCCTTCGACTTTGTAAATAAATCACGAAAAGGTTTTCAATTCCTTTTAAAATATGGTGATGGGAATGAAAAGGTTGGTTCTACCGATCTGCTTTACTCCGATTTTGACATAGACCCGTGGGGTCATACTTACACTGACGATGGCGTGTACATAATCAATATGACGGCATGGAATCAATTCTATACAAGTAAAGTCATATATGAAATAAGGATACAATTTCCGATTCCGGAATTGGAAATCGAACCGGCCTTAACTTATCCTCCTGAGATGATACCGATACCTGATGGATTTGTTAGATATGATATTGCAATGGTAAACAACGACCCAACCCCGACTAATGTGACGTGCTTCTATACTTTTGAATCTGGTGATTCATTGTTTAACAAATCGGTTGACATTAAGTTTGGTAAAAAGGTAAAAACGGACAAAACATACGAAACTAGTGGATTGAAAAATGTAAGTATATATTGTGAAAATGATGTCAGTAATTACAGCCTTGAAACTCAAGTCTATATGCAAGATGTAGAATTGGTCGATTTTGAATTCGCCTACCAACCAGTGCATGGGATGAACAAAACTTTATTTCCAGCTTTAAAGGGGGACACGGAACCAAGGGTCAATGATGAATCCGTAACTGTTTACTTTTCCGTTTCATTATTTGAATGTTCGCGATTTCCTGCACAAACTGAAATCAAGTACAACTTTGGCGACGGAACAGCTTCTACAGCATACAATACTTGGACAACTTTAAGTCATACATACACAGCCAGGGGAGAATACAATATAACTGTTAGTATCAAAAACACCACCGATTTAGTGACAAAAACACTCCCCATCAAGATTGGAGTTGTTAATTTTGAAGTCAACAAGTATCTAGGATCTGTGGACCAGACACCGTTTATTTTCACCATGTCTGGACTTGGTCATGGAAGGTACCGGCTTGACGTTGGTGATGCAACCAATTATAATCTAAATTTTGATCCTGCTAATGTAACTCATCTATACTCAACTCACGGCTCATTTATTGGAAAACTAGTAGCTTTTAATGAAAGTTTCAATGAAATAATATATCTTCAAAAATACATCGTTGTTGATTACAATATGACTGGATTAGGTATTCAAATGCCAGCCATGATTGACCTTCCACCAGGAAATTTAACTGTTCGTGTATTTAGTGACACCGATTATCCGTTTGTTACATGTGAATTTAACATGGGCGATTTAATTGACAGGCGAATTTACACACAAATGGCCAATGTTACAGTGGATGAACCTCTGTTGTTTGATTACACTTATCTTACACTGGGAAATCACACTGCAAGTATTAAATGTGTCAATAATTATGACACCCAGACGTTTTCCACGAAAATCAGAGTTTGGAATGAATGCTTTACCGTCAATGGGATTTTTGACAGGCAATACTCAAATACTTCAAACCCTCTGCAAGTGTTTACTTCGATTGATTTTGACCTGGCAAGTCGAATGGCAGTATTTTGTTCTGACCAAAGTGTTATATTCGAGTGGACATTATATACTGTTGTCAATCAGAGTGGATATGATTATGACACGAAATTATTCCCATATACACCAGTTGGAAAACCACGAGGAACAATTCGTTTTGCAAAAGGTACAGTACCAGCCGGGTTATACAAAGTATTTCTAACTGTTACACTACAGAACACTTTTGTCACTGAGCCAACGTTTGTAGAGTTTAAAAAGTCACCACCATTTGCCAGTATAGAAGGGGGCAATGAGAGAAATATACAAGTGAAGATTCAAAACACGACATTAAATGCACTGGATGTTTCGTTTGATCCTGAAATAGGAATTGGAGGAAACGAAAATTTGGACTTTGAATGGTCATGCAAAAGGTAAAAATTTTAATTCTTGACCAAGCGTTAAACTGATTGCTAAAATTGGAAAATGTTTACAAAAAAACACCATGAACATATACAATTCGTGGGCAACTTTAATCACATATACACTACTACATGAACGACAGATTTCCTTAATATAAGTTATTTTATTACTCAACTTGATATGATGGAAAGGAGTGCTTAGCCCTTTAAAAGGTTTGTTATTTGGCAGTTATTCGTAATTTTGTCATTATTTCTTTCAGCACTTTCGGTTGTTTCAAAGTAACTACAAATTGTTACTATTTCCTGCGTTTTTTCTCTAATTCTTGTTATTTCTTCAGTTATAAGGGTATTAACAAAATTGCCAAATAAAATTGTCCAGAGTCGAAGAAATAATGACAAAGCAAGTCAAAAGCACCGCAAAATTTATAAATCGCTTGGTACGTACAGGCAATTCAAAAGAAATTATGGTTTTAATAGGTTTTATGGCGCACCAAACCTCCAATTCATTATGTCCAGCAGCAACTCAACAGCAATTATTATTGAAATGAAGTAGGCAATGAAAATATATTTTTACCCAATACCAAGTACAAAAAATCCTTAATCACAGCTCGGACCGACAAAAAGGGGAAATATACAGTTATAGATAAAAGAACTTTAAAATGATCATATGTGACGGAATATGTTTTATAGGTGGTCACAAAGAATTGGTGCTAGTTCTTGCAAATGACTAAATACCGAAGTTACTGTAAATTTAAATTCTGCATATGCGCATTTCGACAACTTATGTCTCTTCAGTGCAGATAAAATCTAAACGTTTGGAAGACCATAAACCCAAAGATGTTTAAAACTGATAGAGGACAAATAACCAATATAATCTAAATGTAAAACCAAAATCAGCTAAGGGCAGAGCTTTGCATGAGGGNAATACTCCTTAGTTTTCAACAAAATTTACAAAAATTTAGATATTGTAAGGTTTCAAATAGAATCGGCTTTCGGGTCAGCACCGAAGTACTGACTACTGGGCTGGTGAATACCCTCGGGGACCAACAGTCCACCAGCAGTGGCATCGACCCAGTGGTAACAAATGAATAAATACCAAATTAGCAAAATATAATTTTTGAATGGTGACTTTTATAATTCTCAAAAGCAAGTACAATCTCCGAAACAGAGGTGCATAGCTCTTCCTACGTCAGATAACCACCTGAGGTGATATCTGACGTAGGAAGAGCTATGCACCTCTGTTTCGGAGATTGAAGCAAGTATACACAGAATTAAAACATTTCTTGACTTTTAAAATATAAACTTCATTTTCATTGACATAGTTTTCTATAAACTATATTTAATTTATTTCTTTTGTTGCATTTCTACAGATTAACAGTGACCAAACTGGATGATCTTGAGTTAAAATTTTACAACAATCCTGATGAATTTGAAGATTGTGATGACAGACTTACGGTCACATCACGTGGTTTGTGTGACCTTCTACTTATAAATGAACCCAAACAAGGATATGCAATAACAGTGAATGTAACTCTGGAAAATATGAACTCCGTGTTTACGCAGTTGATATACGGAATGTTTGGAAGTCCTCCATTAATGCAGATCAAGTAAGTATGCACTGATAGGATAAATAAATGTTGGTCATTGGCTTGTCCTTGTCTTCTTTTAAAATTTTAGTTTCTTGATATTTTGGTTATTGGATGTGGTTTGTTTCCATTGATTTATTCACTTTTTTTACCTTTTTGGGGCCATTTAGGGCTTACTATATGGATATGGTGAGAGGTTCCTCACTGTGTTGAAGACCGTACGGTGACACCTAGATGCTTTGTTTTGGGTCGTTTTTACCTGGATATGGGACGTTGACTCTTTGACATTTACCCCATTTCCTTTCTTTTTCACATTCATAATGAAAACAGAAAGCATATTTCCAGAATATATGGCGATATATGAATACAGACAACGTGAATGACGAAGACGAAACATACGAACATAATACAAACGCTACCAAAGATAAAACACCGTCAGTTCGAATGATAACATTTCAATAAAAGGGCCAGTAAGTCTTGTCACGTGGTTTTACGATAAATTGCANTATGTCTCTTCAGTGCAGATAAAATCTAAACGTTTGGAAGACCATAAACCCAAAGATGTTTAAAACTGATAGAGGACAAATAACCAATATAATCTAAATGTAAAACCAAAATCAGCTAAGGGCAGAGCTTTGCATGAGGGCAATACTCCTTAGTTTTCAACAAAATTTACAAAAATTTAGATATTGTAAGGTTTCAAATAGAATCGGCTTTCGGGTCAGCACCGAAGTACTGACTACGGGGCTGGTGAATACCCTCGGGGACCAACAGTCCACCAGCAGTGGCATCGACCCAGTGGTAACAAATGACTAAATACCAAATTAGCAAAATATAATTTTTGAATGGTGACTTTTATAATTCTCAAAAGCAAGTACAATCTCCGAAACAGAGGTGCATAGCTCTTCCTACGTCAGATTACCACCTCTGCCACACCTTGTCCTCCATATTGGATTTACCACGCCCTTTTCACAGTGACGTCGTACACATCATGACGTATTTCACACTTTGACGTCATGAAAATCGGCCATTTTGAGATGAATCTCTCCTTCCGGTGTGGCAGAGGTGATATCTGACGTAGGAAGAGCTATGCACCTCCGTTTCGGAGATTGAAGCAAGTATACACAGTATTAAAACATATATCTTGACTTTTAAAATATAAACTTCATTTTTATTGACATAGTTTTCTATAAACTATATTTAATTTATTTCTTTTGTTGCATTTCTACAGATTAACAGTGACCAAACTGGATGATCTTGAGTTAAAATTTTACAACAATCCTGATGAATTTGAAGATTGTGATGACAGACTTACGGTCACATCACGTGGTTTGTGTGATCTCCTACTTATAAATGAACCCAATCAAGGATATGCAATAACAGTGAATGTAACTCTGGAAAATATGAACTCCGTGTTTACGCAGTTGATATACGGAATGTTTGGAAGTCCTCCATTAATGCAGATCAAGTAAGGATAGGATAAATAGGATAAATAAATGTTGGTCATTGGCTTGTCCTTGTCTTCTTTTAAAATTTTAGTATCTTGATATTTGGGTTATTGGATGTGGTTTGTTTCCATTGATTTATTCACTTTTTTTACCTTTTTGGGGCCATTTAGGGCTTACTATATGGATATGGTGTGAGGTTCCTCACTGTGTTGAAGACCGTACGGTGACCCCTAGATGCTTTGTTTTGGGTCGTTTTTACCTGGATATGGGATGTTGACTCCTTGACATTTACCCCATTTCCTTTCTTTTTCATATTCATAATGAAAACAGAAAGCATATTTCCAGAATATATGGCGATATATGAATCTTATACAGACAACGTGAATGACGAAGACGAAACATACGAACATAATACAAACGCTACCAAAGATAAAACACCGTCAGTTCGAATGATAACATTTCAATAAAAGGGCCAGTAAGTCTTGTCACGTGGTTTTACGATAAATTGTATTTCGATAACTTTTCCCGCCAAAATATGATAATCTAAGGATAATGTAGTTTTTTTAAGTCTTAAAGTTAACACGTGTACAAAAGTAAACATAAAGGTAATTTTGAACATGCCGTTGAGGCAACAATTACAAAACATATCACTTCCTGAACCTATGAAAATGACTGTTGAGAATCCTAGCCAATACAGCGATTCAGTCCATCTTTTGTATGCGATACATCACAAAGTCTTAATTAATGTAGACATTTTTTTCTAGTTGCACATTAAACTGTGATGTAAAGTATGCTGTCATGCTGAAATCAGATTGGACAGGTATCTGTACTGATTGTGACGTATGGGAAGATATCCAATACCACTGGCACTTGGATGTCAAAGATGATTCCGGAAATTGGATTGAACAAACAAACTTTGAATATATGTTAGAAACAAGTATGTAATGTTTTCTTACATATATACTTGATGTGATATCAGCTGTTTAACACTGTAAACGTGGAAATTTTTGCGGGGTGATATGTTCCCAATTTTATTGGACAAAAAATTTCACAAGGGGGTAATTTTGGCACTGAAAGTATTGTATCCGACGATTTCATTGCTTTTATTACACTTCAAAACCATCTCGAATTAAGAAAAAATTTCCACGATTATAGAATGTGTTTTTTCCAAAAACATAAAAAATGTAAAAAATGGATAACAGCAAACACCTACAATGGCTGAAAATTATAATAGGGCCTGTAAGTCTCGTACAATTTTGGAACTTCCGGGATCAAAATTTGTACCCGGAAGTTACATTTTAAACCAAGAGATATGACGTTTCAAGCAGAAACTTGAACGTCACAATCCTCTTACGTCATGTTTTGGGGGGAAACGTTTTCAAATTGCATGTTTATCGTGGATTCTCGTTAGTCACATGACGAGACTTACAGACCCTATTACATGCCACAATCTTCCAGGGAAAAAAACGAATAAGACAAAAGACAAGGATAAGGAACTCGGGACAGCCGGACTTGGTACCGGCACTAGCAAAAGCCAACGGTGGGTTTAAACCGGTTTATGGATACCATACTAAAAATGACTTAAATGTATGTATAGAATACGATAGAAAAGGGAAACATTTTGCATACGTTATTTGATCATCTTTAGTGCTAAATAAAACCCACAAGATCAGCAGTTCGAAAAAAAGATGTCTTATTAGCTGTGACCGCAACCACAACATATGAAAAGCCTGTAATCAGACAAAATATCAGAAACGAACAAAATGGGCTTTACTTTTAAAAAAAATATGCATCAGCTTGAAGTACACGTAATAGTAAAATTCCGGAAAAGCCAATTAGTTCATCAGAAAAAAAGTAATTAGGAAATCGCGCCTTGTTGAAGGCTTTCAGGTTACGTATAGATAGACAAATTGTTCAGACCGTGATTTAGTCATATCAACCTTTTACTTCCAAATTGTGCTATCATCACCAACGAAACACTAATAGTAGAAGACATGCAAAAGAATACTCTGATGACATGACTGACACAACTAGTGCAAAGAGTTGTAAACATGTGAAACCAAGTGCATACAAAGCGCCATAATCATAATATGGTAGGGAAAGTGTGCATCTGTTCCTGAAATGCATATTCATGAAATTTGTATAACAGAACGACAGGAAAAACTTATTCTACATACTTTTTTACATGCAGGTGTTGGCGCTCGCTCTCTTGTAATAGCTCCAGATATGTTGCAACCGAACAAATATTACCGTCTTGCTGTGACGGCTACAGGATATGGTCGACTGGGTACAGGAGAAGCTCGAATCATATTTCCGACGAATTTAGCACCATATGGAGGTTCCTGTATTACTTTACCGACTATGGGTATGGTAAAGTTATACTGAAATAAAATTGCATATTTGTTGTCAATTAATGGGAAGGACACGGAAACAAAAAAAATATACACAACCAAAGTACTTTCAGTATGCATTTAACAACAAATCGAGAAAAAAATCAGAATTATGTATATTAAAAATAACTTAAAGATTATTTGTCTTCTCTCCTGAGTTCTAATTACTGTTGTAAGAAAAAAAAACAAACGACTGTTTAATTTTTTGCATAAGTTGGGGATTAAGTATAATTATAAAACAACGGCAGTAGAATACCGAAGGAACAAAGAACAAGATTACATAAATCAAAGTCCAGAGACTAGGCAAAAGCAGGAACATCAGAAGACGGAAGACCAAAGACGCTACACAACAACAAAACACAACAATAAAAATTAAAGCACTAACAGTGTGAACTCTCAAATAGAGTGACATCAGGTGCTCCGGAAGGGTAAGCATGTCCTGCATTTATACAGATTTAAAGAATTATCAGTTGTTCAACAGATTTAAAGAATTAAAATCGCTTTCTACACGGTTAATTATAGAAAAGTTCACAATTTTTCTGTAGATAGACTACTTTCACAAATAGATTTGCAAAGACTTATCGTGAAAATGGTTGTGTTGTGAAGCAAGGTGCCATTCCACTCACTCATACATTTGAGTAAATTAAAAATTATTTAATTAATACAAGACTTCCTTGAATACCGATACTCATAATTAAACACTATACATGTAGTGTCTTCAAATAGGATTTTTTTGTATGAGGCTTCCAAACAGGTGTAATGAAACCCTGAGCAAGCACTGTCGCCTGTTTCTTGCCTAACACTAATTTATTTCATACTTGAAAACACTACATGTTTATTGTTTTATACTGCAATTTTAAAATATAAGTGAGTTTATTTTAAATTGCTCAGAGAATTGTTCAGATATAAAATGTAACAACAATTCCAAATATTGAACCTGCTGTTTTTGTCAGTATAATATTGATTACGTGTCAGGTGCTGCGAAAGTGAAATAAGAATAAAAGAAATACCACAATAAAATATTAATACAAGTATGAAATAAAAAAAATATTTAATCATATCTTTAAATGATTGGAAACATTTCAATATTTATTTTCATCAAAATATTTTTTTTTCTAATTAACTCACAGAGGAGTTGACGTCATACAGTCAAAATGGTGATACACAGAAAGCTTTCATTTTGATCTAAAGGGTTTATGCTGTTACTGGGCGTACTTTGGAAATGATTCATGAGAGCTTGAATATATACCTGTTTTACAACGGGTTGACATTTTATGCCAAATATTTTACCCGGGGCGTCAGCGAGGGCCACAATATCGGCATTAAGGGCCAACCCTTGGTAAAATCAAAATATTTTCAAACTCCTATGAATAATTCCGATTCTAATAGGAACAAAAAATAAATTTCTGAAGTGAAGCACTCCTAAGTGAAGACAAATAATGGCCGTTAAGCTAATTGAAAATAAAACGAGACACAAACAAAAAATGTTAACAAAACGCTGAACTTGGAATTAATTTTAAATGGACAATTATTATACAGAACGAAAAAGTTTTTTTTTTCTAACTGCACATTTACATATGGGTGATATTGGAACAGTCATTAATATATTACAATTTTACACATCTGTGGACACAAAGCGTTTTAAGCACTATATATAAGAATACATTATTAAACGTAACCCTCTATACGTGCTAAAGATAACACAATTGTAGTATAAATCCTTTGTATTATACAAGTCAAAGCAAAAAAATATGCACTGATGCTTTATAAATCTTTATAAATACTACACATCTCAATATAGGATATGCGCTGACATCTTTATTTGCCATTGATTGCAAAGATTGGAAAGATGAAGGAAAGGAAAATGATAGGGATCCAGAAAGGGACTCTCGGCACAACAATCCCTTAATATACGAATATGCGATGGAACAGAAATTTCCCAGCGCCAATGGAACTAAACTGTTCAAAATGTCAATATTGAAAGCTGGTAAGTCTTTTATAGCTGGCAGTTCTACAAAGACTTAACAAGTTGATAAGGCCAAAAAAATATATTTATGTTTCCGGTTACCCGATCGACCCTAGCACATTTTTATCCATACTTTAAAATGTCCTTGCGGAAGTCTTCCGTTTTGTGGTTAGCAACACGAGTCAGAGTCTACAAAAGCTAGCAGTATCCATCAGAAAATGCACGAAGAATTGTTGAAATCACATGATTTCCAACTCCTGCGGTCGAATACGCAGTTTGTACTGGTGAGATAACACTTTATGCTTTGACTTATTATACGGCAAGGCCATGCATAAAATCAAACGGACGAAAATAAATGGCAAAAAAAACCTTTCTACCGACCTACCTCCTCTCTTTTCAAATTTCTTATAATAGGAAACATACATGTTTATTATAGCTCAGTATATGAAACTTATTACTAAAATTTCAAAAAATAAAATTACTATTTTTCACCTTTTCCAATTTTGTAACTATTGACCGGTCAATAGTTTCTCATACTTTTGACTGGCAGTTTGAATATATTTCCCGAACTTTTTTCTTGCTTTCCTATTGGATAAAAAATCTGATGATAATTCAGAATGCTCTGACATCATTGTTTCCTAGTGAGAATTCTGAACTAGCTATGCAAATTACAGTGAACACTATTCACTTTGCAATAGAATAAATTTTGTTGGTGAGTTAAGATGTAATTGTTTTTGTTTTAAAAAGAATACAAAATTTAGAAGAATGAAAAATACTAGAAATGAGAGAAATTTTATTCAAAGATGATTTAATATTTTTTTTTCTTTGTATAATAAAATATTTGACGACTGCTCATTTGTGATTCTCATTGGAGTAAAGTAATATTTCAGAATGCTCTGAAATCATTGTTTCCAAGTGACTACTCTAAACTAGTTATGCAAATTACAGTGAAAACTGTTCACTGTTCACTTTGCAGCAGATCAAATTTTGTTGAAGAAAATATCTGTAATTGTGTATGTTTTAAAACTAATACAAAATTTAGATAGCAAATACTATAAATGAGAGAGATGATTCAAAAGTTGTAAATCTTGTGTTTTCGGTATAATACAATACTTATAGACTGTTTATTTGGGAATAGCAAGTTTGTTGTCCCCTTGATCTCTAACTATTGACCTCGGCTACGCCTCGGTCAGTAGTCAGGTCTCGGGGACAACAAACTTGCTATTCCCTCATTACAAGTCAATAAGTATAAAATATTTTTTGACCTTGAGGTAGATAGACCACTTACAGTTTTACAAATCATTTTCCTCTGTGTAGGTACTCCAACGAAAAAATTGAATGTTCGAATTGAATGAATATAACGGTGCAAAAAGATAGCTATCTGCTTCAATAATTAGACATTAAACTTTTAATCTCCAAAAAATTAAGATTAAAATAAATTAACATCATTAAAAACTAACAATTAGTCCACTTCTGTCGCATTTACCAGTTCTATAACAGCAAAGGAGAAACTGGTTTAAAAATTATTTGGAGTTACGACGCTTTGACCACTATTTACGATTAATTACGACCAAAATTCGAGAAAACTGCAAAAACACGTAAAATTTAAAACTGCCGTGCACCTACGTGCATTCATGAATCTATTTGAAACTTTGCATTTAGAAAGTATAGGTTGTAATATAACACTTCACGTGCGTCTTCATGCACCATGTCATCATTGTATGTTTGTGCATTGAAAATAGATAAATCATCAAAATGTGCTTAAAAAATTCTTTGTTGGAGTACCTATTCTATGTCAGTTTTAAAGTAAAACAACAAAACACATTGTAGAAAAAGACACATAGGAACAATATTACAAATTTGATTGATGCTACTTATTATTCCCATGTGAGCTATATGATTACTTTTTTCTTTTATATTTAATCGTTTTTGTAATTTTGGTCCGTTGCTCAACGTTTTTTCTTTTACCTTTTATTTTAGTGTTGATCCTGGTTTTTGCAAGTTTTGCCTAATGCGAAGTCAAACAAGTTTTTAAATTACCGTTTCAGCTATTCATATGACACTCTTTAATTCTCAATTCACATGAGCTTAAATTTTAAGAGACGGCTGATCGTTAATATGAGCTTCAAACTTGAATTTCAATCTGAATGCTTGAAATAACAACGTGTTTAGAAATAAAATGATTTTGCCCTGTCGGTTGTAAATTTTCGGTGTATTATCTACTTCCAGCAGTGGAAGAAATATGTAATATGGGAAACGAATACATTATTCTGTGCATAGGCATTATATGAAGCAAAATAAAGGTTTTTCGTTACCTGAAGCGTCAAAAAATAGTTATGCACTAAGCAAAATTTTTGATATGATACCCTTCTTATTTTCAGTTTTAAATCAAGCAAAATAAGTGAAAATGAAGGTATTATATTCTCATCGTGTTTTATGGTGATATGAACATTATAAGAAAAATGTAAAATTCGTTTTTTTTCTCGGGCTAATTTTTCATATGTTTTAATGCAGCTCCTAGAAATGTTAAAAAAAACAACGGCAGTAGAATACCGAAGGAACAAAGCACAAGATTACACAAATCAAAGTCCAGAGACAAGGCAAAAGCAAGAACACCAAAAGACGGAAGACCAAAGACACCACATGCCCACAAAACACACGAACGTTACATATACAACACAAAAAATTAAAGCACTAACAGTGTGAACTCCCAATAAACAAGAGTGACATCAGGTGCCCCGGAAGGGTAAGCATGTCCTGCTCTGTGCACAGCACCCGTCACACTGTCAGTGGGTCAATCCAGGGTAAAGTCGAAACCGGTAATCACTATTGGCATTGTTTATTGACGCAGATAAAAGTGTGTTTTTTTTATTCTGAAGGCAGAAACAGCCCGATAAGTGATAAGTTTTAAACAAAAGAAATGGAACTCTTCATTTAACGAAACAAGAAAGGTCTACTTAGATTGTTTTCCGTAGTTACAAAAAAGTTGTTTCTTACTAGAAAATTCAACGATTTTTTAAACCGTGTATTTCATTAAGGTATAGAAATAATGTAAATGTTCGCCGTTTGATTGTAAAATTTGTAGGTAGTGCGTAAATTGCGGTTTAAGTGGATTGAAGTGGGTGCCTATCATTTTGAATGAATCAAATATACATCTCCGGATTTTCTCCAAAATTGGCACACTGATTCATAAAGAATGATCAATACATGTGCAAAATTGCATTTCCGCCCTTCTACGCAATTTCCCAGAATAAAACCCCAAAATTGGTGGATTCTGCTAAAATACTGGCTCTATTTTTAGAAATGAAATCGAAGTTACCTATATACGTCATGATTACAACTTAGAGTTAGAGGCCCATTCAGGTTATCGTAATTAGATTTTAAGCTCACCTGGCCAAAGGCCATGTGAGCTTTTGCCATCACTTGGCATCCGTCGACCGTCGTCGTCGTCCGTAAACTTTTCACATTTTGACTATCTTCTATGAAAACACTGGACCAATTTTAACCAAACTTTACAGGAATGGTGTATGGTAGGTCCTTCACAAAGATTACCGAAATTTTTCTGATCCGGCAAAAACATGGCCACCAGGGCCGAACATAGTTTAACGTGGAACCCTATGGGAAAATGCACTTTTTGGCTATCTCTTCTGAAACAACTGAACCAAACTTTACAGGAATGAGGTATGGATGGTCCTTTACTTAGTTGCCGAAATTTTTCCGATTTGCCAAATAAAATGGCCGCCAGCGCAGAACATAGTTTAACATGGGACCCTATGGGAAAAGCATATATTTGCTATCTCCTCTAAAGCTACTGAAGCAAATTGAACCCGAAATTTTACAGGAATGATATATGGAATGTCCTTTATGTAGATTGCCGAAATTTTTCCGATCCGCTAAAAACATGGCCGCAAGCCCAGAACATAGTTTAACATGGGACCCTATGGGAAAAGAATAAATTTGCTATCTCTTCTGAATTTGCTGAAGCAAATTTAATCAAACTTTACAGGAATGATGTATGGAAGGTCATTTACTTAGTTTGTTGAATTTTTTCGAACTGCCAAAAAAACATGGCCGCCAGCACAGGGCATAGATTTATTGACTAACTCCTCTAAAGCTTCTGAAACAAACTGAATCAAAATTTAAAGGATGATGTATGGAAAGTCCTTTTCTTAGATTACCGAAATTTTTCAGATCCACCCAACAACATGGCTGTCAGTGCAGAACAAGGTTTAACATTGAACCCTATGAGAAAAACATATTTTGGCTCTTTCCTCTAAAACTATTGAAGCAAGCTGCACCAAACTATACTGCAATGATGTATGGAACGTCCTTCACTAAGATTGCTGAAATTTTCCCAATCGACCAAAAAACATTGCCACCAGCGTAGAACATTAATTTTAACATTAGAGTCCCTATTGGAAAAACACATTTTTGCTAACGACTCTAAAACTACAGAAACAAACTGAACAAAACTTCACAGGAATAATGTATGACAGGTAATTCACACAGATTACCAATATTATTTCCATTTTGCCAAAAACATGGCTACCAGAGGGGTACATAGTTCTTCATTTTGTCTGAAATAAGCATTGTGTTGGTTTATCACTTAAAACAAGCTTGCTTCAAAAACAGGTGAGCGATACAGGCTCAGCTTTCTGAGAATTTTGTTTGTCTATAGTTTGTTTTAATGTATTAAATGGAACAGTAAACAGTCGACTACCATTCCGAATAAATATTTAGATACAGAAACCCCAAAACATTCCAATTAATTTCGTATAATTTTACCATAATGGGGTGCATTGATCCCTGTGAGTGCCTCGGCAGTGTTTATTTAGAAGTATTTCAATTGAAATTTCATATGTAAGAAGGCTTGACATACAGCTCATTAAAATTATTGCAGTTGGAGTTAACATATGCGTTATGGTCTAATGTTCATTTACTCCATATCCTTTCGTAAAATATTGATATCATAGTCAACGGAAATTATGTCCTTAGCTAGCTGTCAGTAACTGCGAGCATTTGTCCGGACAGTACCTCTGTGTATTGTCTTCATGTTTTATGTACTTCATTGTAAGGGTACTCGTCTTGATAAGTACTGTAAGTCTTTTTGTGTATTTATTTTTAGCCATTCACCACACAAAGGGGGAAGGTTTGGATCCAAGAAAACGAGTTTAACCCCACCGCAATTTTTGCGCCTGTCCCAAGTCAGGAATATGTTGGTCATTGGCTTGTCCTTGTCTTCTTATAAAGTTTAAGTTTCTTGATATTTGGGTTATTGGATGTGGTTTGTTTCCATTGATTTATTCACTTTTTTACCTTTTCGGGGCCATTTAGGGCTTACTTTATGGTGTGAGGTTCCTCACTGTGTTGAAAAACCATATGGTGACCCCTAGATGTTTTGTTTTGGGTCGTTTTAACCTGGATATGGGATGTTGTCTCCTTGACATTTACCCCATTTTCTTTCTTTTTCATATTTACCGCCAAATAATGAACACAACCCTCTCTTATTCCTTGGTTACGGAATATCAATTAAGTCATATTTCCCCTTCAAGATTAATCGTTTGGCTATCTTTTAATACAGAAATTGTATCCGCCTCGGTAATTTTTTGCCTTTTAATAATTTTTTATTGTCGCCAGGTTAATTTTTGTGTGGTCGCAGTGAAGACATTTGACATCAACTATAAACAATTTAACGTACAATAGCAGACCAATTGTTAACTTTTATTTTGTAAATGTTTTTGTTTTACTAAATGCATCATTCCTTTTTGATTTATATACCCGAACAAGCTTAATATCCAGCCGTTACTATGTAACACCAACAGACGGCGTGTTTCTAAAATATGGCTGATGAAGTAGACGCCCACCTCATTAGCATGTTTAGAAGGGAGATAATTTCACACAAAGACTTTTCGGACTGGAAAAGGCCGTTTCTTGTGTGCAAGATTTTATTAGATTCTTGACTACAAATTTTAGTGGCAATTTAGTGGCAATGGTATATGTACAACAATTCAAAACTGAAAATATATTAAAATGCCTGTGTAATTGAAAATAAAAAATGCTGATGATTTTTTTTTCAGGTGAAATGACAGCAACAGCATTACGACTCCCTGCTGGTAGCCAAGAATTTGATTATCTGACGGAGATAATTGTGAAAATTACTGACCGGTTTGGAGACTACAGTGAATACAAAATGAACATTACGGTAAGAATTATACAATAAAAATGTACATATCTTACTTTAGATACTATTCAACAAAAAAGAAGCTTACGACTGAAATGCTTACATCAAGCATTGCGCGATCGGACTTGTCTTGTACCCGGTTGCGATTTTCACTTAGGACATTTTATTTCTTACATAATTGGTGATGCGTGCAAAGAAGGAAACGCTGTTCCTGCTATTACAATCCCAAGGAAGTTTATCTGATCATGCCGATGTTATTTATCATAGATGTGTGTGTTAAATTGATTGTGAGACTTAAGTATCGACATATTATGCGTCCTTGTATTTTCAGTCTTTGTAGAACAACATTGACCTGCACTGAAAAAAACATATTAAGTAGTCCAAATGGCCATGTGCACAAAAAAATGGCAATACAGTTACTTCGGAATTATGTTACTAATAACGGGTTAATGTCTCTGCTGATGCATTGTTAGTGCTCGAGGATATAACCATTGGGTTAATGCATCAGCATTGTAAGCGCCGAAAGATATTCGCCAACACAGTAGTCAATACTTCGGTGTTGGTCCGATAACCAATTTTATTTGGAAACTAGTGACATATAAATTTTAGGAAATTTTAGTTCAATCTAAGGAATATCTGTCTTTATCTGATTTTGGCATTCCACGTAGATTCTAATGTTATTTGTCCTTTATCAGCTTTTACAAATTGTCGTAATGGCAATCTTCTGAAATTATAATTATAATTACACCTCATGTAAGTAAGCAGCATTCTGATTGGTTAATAGCCATTGTATTTTTTGGCAAATACCCCTTCGCCTTGGTATTTGTCCCGGAGTCATCTGTGCGCCTTGCAGGCTCGGGAAACTTAACCGCCCCGCGACATGTATTTTTGGCAAATACCCCTCCTTGTCATGATATATCTGTTCAAAGTAACTTCGGTATTATTATTTAGTAAAATGTATTGAAATATGTGTGAATTAAAAGACCAAATTTCCGAAACAAAATATGATGAAACTGAAATTCTAAGTATATTGGAGTTTCATTGTTTCAGTCTTTGAAATTTTTCATCTTAATAGTATACAAATTGACTCGATCAATTCAGACTTAAAGAACAGCCTAGAGACAGCAGCATCGACAACTAAGCCGTTTATGGTCATTTTAACGGAGGGAATTAATTTGATTAATTTGGCAATAACCGATAACTCAATGTTCCTTGGTGATTTTTGCCGTTATATAAACTCTCTGAATTGAAATATTTTGGATTAAAATGAGCCGCCAATATGACCTCTAATTACATCACTATGAAAGTAGTAGCCTTTTTCAAGTGAAAAGGACTGGTTTCCACCCACTGCAAGCATCTTTCTTCATTAAAAAACTTCATTTATGACAGACAGAAGTTGTTTATTTTCAAATGTATTTTGGAGAATTGTTGCTGTCGACTTTGAGAGTGTGGTATATGCAAATATGGTTCATTACTTTTAAGATTGTTCCAGACAGTGATTTGCAACCAGTTGACGACAAGGATATTGAACGTACAACGAAACTTCTAGAGAAAACAAATTTCACCACAGCTATTACTCATGCAGGTGGTAATGCTATGGGAATCATGCGGGTAATAGCGTCTGCAGCTAGCCAGTATTCATCACTGAATGTTGTAAGTGTTCACGATTAATCATAAATTTGATAAATCAGATATTCAAGCTAAAGATCAAAAATTGTTGTAGCAGAAGATCTGTCAAAAAAGTGAAAAATAATACCATGCATAATCGGTTAGAGTATTTTATTCCATAATAATTACATTTCATGAATATTCATTTGAATTCCGTCAGTTTAATAGGTGAACATTGATCACGTGGCATTTCAATGTGAAGTTGCAATTCCCATGAAACACATTTTACCACGTGTTCACGTGGCGGATGAATTTGTAAAAAATGAATCCCAATGTATGTAGTTTCCTGGAAATAAAGCCGTTTTTTATATTTCGGGTTTATAATGTAATTATAAGAACTGAATGCATTATTTTGAAGTTTCATAGGGACTATGAAAGGGTTGACCGGGTGCCCATTTTCAACATGAAGCGCTACCGCGCTTCATTAAAAATGTGCTTCGGTCAACCCTTTCATATTCCAATGAAACTTCAAAAAATGCTTTCAATTCTTAATTGATAGTCAAAAATGCCGAGTTTAGGTCAAATCTTCTTTAATACGCGTTTGTTCATCATAGTAAAACTTTGCTTGAGAAACATCTATTTGAAAAATGAAAATGAACAAAACATGTGTTCATCAAATTTACAATCATCATTGATTTCAATATTTAGGTAGTGTTTTATTTATTCCAAAAATTTGAAAACCAAAATTGACTATCTAAGTTTACAATCTCAAAAGATGAAGTATATGGCAGGTATGAAAATTGATACAATAAATATAAACAGTATTGATAAACTTTTAGACTGTACTACGACAATTTCCATTTCCTATTTCTTCGCTGTCACTGCATTTATAGAAAATAAAACGTTGATTGAACAAGGAAAAAGACGGCTAATCCAGAAAACACTCTGAGAGCATTATGACGGGGGAAGAATGTTAACTTTGTATTTCTCAAAAAGGGCCGGAAACGTTGAAACAAATCATCTTAATTGTTTTAATAAAACATCGGGAAAAATAAGGTCGACCGATCCATAGATCATGATACAAAATGGCCTAAATAGTACAGGGACGAATGGCACATAAATGTAAAAATGTAACTTATTTTCGAGGTATACCACGTTTTAAAAAGGTTGGTTAAAGCTTCCTCTGACTTTTACTAAGGTTTAACATTATAACTTTTTGGTTAAATTTCATTTGGAAAGAAACTCTACATTTATATCAAATAAGGTATACCGAGCTATCATCATGAGCCCCCAAATTCAATTATTATAAAACAAGTAGATGTTATGAACTCCTTCAATCAAAATTATGATTAATTTTTGAAGACGTCACATTGCACAGTTAGTTTCTGCTTTTATTTCTAATTAAACAATATTTTATTCAATAAATTTTAATAGGATTGGGTAACAGGCACAGCCTATGTAAGCCCTCTCCAATAGAACAAGGTACGATATATACGGCCATATAACAATATATACAAGTTTATACACAATATTCATACAGTATTTTAATTGCACCAGCAACTGGATATCCAATTATTAATATTTATATTTATTGTATAGCAACAAAATATTTCCCTAAGAAATCAACCAAATTAGCTTTTAAAAAATCAAGAAATAAATGTTAGTTTAAATTGCTAGCTTCATTTCCCCATTGACAGCGAACCACATTTTATTTTCTATTACCATACTTAGAATACCTTGGAGGTTTTTCCAGGTTTAAAAATTGTATCAAGTTTGGACTGAAACTGGTTGATAGTTTAGATTATTCCACAATTTAATGACAGAAGGCAGATAACTTTTGTAATAAGAAACAGTTCTACACTGAGGAAGATTGAATTTAGCCCATTTTGTCTCAAGCCATAATCATGCTGTGGAATAACTGGTTCAACTAAATCTAACATTAGAATTTAAATCATTAATTGCCTTTTAAAAATGTTACTTTATCCTTTTCCTTCTTTCTGCAAACTTTTCGAAAATAATTTTTTATAGAGGTTGTTCTACGAAGACCAGTTATCATTCGAGCAGCCCCTATTTGAACACTTCCTAAAAGATTTGATTCAGTTAATTAATGTACAATTATCCCAAATAATATCTGAGTATTCTGATATTGTCCGAAAAAACGAAATATGAATAGTAATGAGAGATTTTCGATCAAAGGAGTATTTAACCTGTCGTAAGAGGTGTGGTCTTGAGCACTCTTTTCTATTGGCACTATTAATTAGAAATTTCCAGGAAGCATCTAAGAAAAAGTGAAGACCCAGGAGACTTCTTTAATAGGCTCACCTCCAGTTCCAAAGAAAATGTTTCCCTGAGTAAAATTTCTTCTAGAAAGTCATGGTCTCAGTTTTAGAAGGGTTTAAAGTAACTGCCCAATTGTTTGCCCATGTTTGAATTCTACCAAGATCTTGTGTTAAAGATTGTGCAATTTCATTATAATCATTATCTGTAATTGGAAATAGAGAAGTATCATCCGCGAAAAGTCTAATAAGGTTAGGAATATCTTTTATAATATCATTTATATATGTGAGAAATATCAAGAGTCCATTGGGTACAGAGCCTCGAAGGACGATTGCACTAGTGCTCATTCCATTAGTACAGAGCCCTGAAGGACGATTGCACAAGTGCCCATTCCATTAGAAGAAAAACAATCTAGAACGACTTTTTGATTTCTGTCACCTAGGTAATCTCTAATCCAACTTTATAAATTATCATCAATACAAGAAAGACTGGAGCTTTAATATCAAACCAGTATGCCAAACTTTATCGAATGCTTTCGATATATCGCAAAATATATACCTAACATCTGCATCGGTGTTAGAAATAATAGAATTATAAATTTCAACAAGCTGGTTAACTGTACTTTCACCAGGCTGAAAACCAGACTGATATAAAGATAACATATGATGACTTTTCATATAATTAGATAAATGTTTAAACAATATTTTTCATAATTTTACATACAATACTAGTTAATGAGATAGGGCGATAATTGCATGGATCATTAGGACTACCTTTTCCCTTAAAGATAGGAATAATATGTCATAATTTCGATGCAAGTGGTACTTTATGAAACTGGGGGGAATAATTAAATAACAATGTTAGAGGTTTAACAATTCCTAGTCGCACTTCTTCTAAATTCAGGACCTGTCGGTTTAGTATAATCAATATTTTCCAACTGGTGTAGACCTTCCCAATCTTCAATAATAAATTGATCCATTTTATTATCTGAACATAATCAACTTCTAGTTTTTTTTCCTTTATGCCCCCAATTCGATGATCGGGGGCGTATTGTTTTGTCCTATCTCTCTGTCTGTTTGTCTGTTTGTCTTTCTGTGCGTCCGGAAGTTTAACCTTGGTTATAACATTTAAACTATATAAGGTAGACTTTTATACTTGGCAGGTGTATAGGTTTAGTCAAGAGGAACATAAACTAGCAACAAAAAAAATAGGTCAGGTCAAAGGTCAAGGTCACAGATGTTAAAAAGGGGTGAAATTGGCAGTTTTCACATATTTGACCGTAGAATCCTTATTATTTATCCTATTGAGACGGGGTTTGTTTCATGATATTGCTAATAAAATTGCGCAACTGTATTATGTCAACAGCAGGTAGCATTAGGTAGCATTTACTGTTTTTGAGAAACAAGAGGCCCAAAGGAGGAAACACGAAAGAAAAAATGAATTTTTAATTTTTTTCTGGGATCTTGATGCAGTATTTTTCTGTAGGTTTTTTATAGCATGTTTAAACAGATACTTTTAACAATTAAAACCATTTCAATAAACAAAAAAGAGGGGCAAAGGGGTTTCATCTGTTTCAGAATAAAGGGGTTAAATTGGGTGTTTTATGGTAATAAACAACTATTTAACTGTGTCAGATAGACTTTTAATACTTGGCAAGGGTATAGGTCTTGTCAATATGAACATAAATATGCAAACATTAGGTCAAAGGTCAAGGTCACAGAGGACAAAAAGAAAATTGGGTATTTTCATAATTTTTACTGTAGAATCTGGGGGCATATGTAGGGTTTCACAAACACATCATAACCTTTTAAACATGCAAAGATTTTTTCCCAATTCACACCAAAATAAGAAAATAAAGATTACATACAAGAGAAAAGATAGTCCTCAGTTTTAAGATTACAAAAGTAGATAAACACCTTTACTTGAACAAATATTAATGTTATTTTGAAACGTGTTATTCTAAATAATACCACATATTCAGGAACAATAAATGTTACGTTATATTTTTGAGATGAATAATAATCTGACATCGTTTCAATAAATAAAATCTCAAGCATTACCCCATTTTTAATGGGACAGTCAAGCCGAATCCTAATAAGATAATGCGACACTGTAATGTCTAGAATGAAAAGGACAAAAAATAACAAATTTCATCGATAGAAGTTTCATTGGCGGATCCAGAGGGG
>MJUU01034192.1:103943-120517 GCA_002080025.1 Modiolus philippinarum
ATTGAACGAAAATTTCAGGCTACCGGAATTTTAAACAGTTTTAAATAAAGATTGGTTGGCGAGACCAGTATGATTTTAGAGACGTCGGGATTTTCCATTTTTCAAATTCGGGAAATTAGATAACTCCAATTTGCAGATCACGAATTGAGAATGAAAATACCTGGCCCTGCTAGACTAGGGGGTGGTTTGGGGGGTCGTGTCGTGTCGCCGATTTGTACCATACTATGCAATGTTGTATAACTAGATTCGCACCACAAAAAGAACCCTATTTAGGGATTAAGTTGGTGCAATTTAACANTGATCGGGGGCGTATTGTTTTGTCCTATCTCTCTGTCTGTTTGTCTGTTTGTCTTTCTGTGCGTCCGGAAGTTTAACCTTGGTTATAACATTTAAACTATATAAGGTAGACTTTTATACTTGGCAGGTGTATAGGTTTAGTCAAGAGGAACATAAACTAGCAAAAAAAATAGGTCAGGTCAAAGGTCAAGGTCACAGATGTTAAAAAGGGGTGAAATTGGCAGTTTTCACATATTTGACCGTAGAATCCTTATTATTTATCCTATTGAGACGGGGTTTGTTTCATGATATTGCTAATAAAATTGCGCAACTGTATTATGTCAACAGCAGGTAGCATGAGGTAGCATTTACTGTTTTTGAAAAACAAGAGGCCCAAAGGAGGAAACACGAAAGAAAAAAATGAATTTTTAATTTTTTTTCTGGGATCTTGATGCAGTATTTTTCTGTAGGTTTTTTATAGTATCTTTTAACAATTAAAACAATAAATAAAATCTCAAGCATTACCCCATTTTTAATGGGGCAGTCAAGCCGAATAACAAATTTCATTTTTTAATTTTATTAAACCATCGATAGAAGTTTCATTGGCGGATCCAGAGGGGGGTTCCGGGGGTTGGAACCCCCCTGTTTTCTGGACAATAATGTATTTTTTAATGAATATCCTGATGTTTTATTAAGAAATATCCCCAAAAATTTTCGAATTTTCCTTCAATTTCAAATCGGAACCCCCCCTTTTCAAATTGCCTGGATCCGCGCCTGAGTTTTAATACTTTAAAAGTTATTAACACCTGATATCTCACCTTATCACAGCTATCTTTAAATATGTGAGGCCCGTCATGGGTTTCTTGATTACCTGATTATCAGGGTTTTTTTAATGATTATTTGAATACGAGAGCATTTATTTAATGATTATTTGATTATTAGCTTGCATTTCTATATATTTTTTTTTATTACTAATCCAAAAATTTATTAATTACCAAGGTAAAAATTTAATGATTATTTGATTACCAAGACAAAAATTTAATGTTTATTTGATTCCTAGAAACCCCCCATGAGGACCCTCATATGTGGCTATATATAACTCATGTTGCAGTTCAACTTGAGCGTAAATATTTTCTAACGTTTCCTTCGTAAATTTTGTATCACTTCCAATTCAAAGAATCTTGCAAAAAGTTGGCTCGTTTGTATATTTATTGTTGACGTTTTTGTTATTTCTAATTCAAAAGGATTGGTCTAGGGTAGAGCCAAAGACAGAATGTCATCACAATCTCACTAGATTTAGATCTACCAATTGTTCCTTACACTCACTGCATGGTAGATCTAACAATATCCCAATCTACTTTCTGTTCTTTCAAATCAACCAATCAGATTGCAGCTTCCAGGATTTTGGAAGCATTGGGCTTGGGATAAAACCCGAGGATTTCGAAAAGGTCATCAGAAGAGAAAGTAGAATGGGATGTTGTTAGATCTATAATGAAGTAAGTGTAAGGAACAATTTGTAGATATAATTCTTAGATTGAGTGTCATCAATAACTTTTAGTTTGAATTAGTCGCTTTAATATTCAATAATGACAACCTGTGTTTTGTTTTATTCATGTAATAGAGTGTTGCAACATCCCCATTCAACCATATTTCCTCTACCATTTGACTACAATCTTTGGTACTTTTAATACAATGCACATCCATTTTTATTGCAGCAAGTGGATACCGCAGCTTATATAGAAACACCTGATGATATCTTGGAGTATGGCGAGAGGAACGAGTCTGAAGTACTGACTGTTTTACAAGGGGTTTGTATTTGTATTGAACAAGTATATCTGAATATCCATATACATTTTTTACTCTTTACAAAAAAATTTACCAAAAGAATAATTGACAAGGGGACATATCAAAAACGCAAGTTCGATTGATTGAATAAGGAATTTTTCAGCGTCTTCTCGGCCATATTTCATTTAAAACAGGAGAACAAGTTATAAGAATGGACTAAATGAGGGGTTTATGGATAGGTAATTGTTTGTAAAAATTGAGATTGTCGCTGAAGAAAGAGGATAAAATCGACAGTGGCGGATAATAGCGGATAAAAATCGGTCAAGTACGGATTCTAAAATGAAACTGGTGGTAAGGACTCAACCATCACGCACGCCTGCACAAAGTCTTCACCGAGTATAAGAGGGATTGCACCAACAAGTCGGTAATAGTTTGGTCAGATTTCTTTGTTCTAGGAAATACTTCTGATAAGAATGAGTTTGGTCCTACTTCTGTACTCCATTGTTCAAAGACGGTAGGAAAAGTAAGTGAAAACCGAAATGTCAGTCCAAAAAGTACTATGGTAACAACGGAAAACAAAGAAACAAAGACATAACATGATTAAGGCACAGAAAAATATTAATTAGTGAAAAATTAAATAACATGAACTTGATTTTATGCAAAAATGATTGTCGTATTCATTACGATTATTTGATAAGTTAACGATATTGTTTTTTGTAAATGGTAAATTGAACAAAGATTTAAAACAGAACCCATACAAAACGACTGAACATTTTTTTCTCATGATTTCGATAAGGAATACGATGTGCGATTATTCAGAGATTTTGAAGGAGCATTGTTCAGAAGATATCAATAAAGGGAATGAAGTGAGTTACCTTTAAAAAATTTATCAATTATGGACTATTTACGAAGTTAATACGTTATATATGGACATGTTAGGTTTATATTGACCGAGGACGAAGTCCGTGGTCAATATATTCCTAACAGGTCCATATTTAACATATTGACAGAGTAAAAGTCCATCATTTTTATATTACATATGTAGTTTAATGGTGTCTTGACATTTTTGCGGAGGGAAATTTTGTCAATACATCGGAATTTAATTAGAAATAGAACCTTTATTTGAAGGCGGATGTGGATCTGCCATCATCTAGAATGGGTTACATGAGTGCTCATAGGATAAATAAATGATGACATTTCTCTTATATTTGCAAATGAAAAAAAAAACAAACAAACAAGTAAACCTTTTTATTAGCGTGTTTACGTGAAGTGTGCAACAAAAAACATGTGACAACTGTTAAATATATTTTTCATCGATTTCAGTGGTTGCTCTGAAAAACGTTTTAATACCATCCTTTTATTTCCCTGGCGGAAACTCCTATTAATGTGTAAAGCGTTTTCAAACAGTTATTAAAATATTTTTTTCATAAGACCTTTTTGAATGAAAAATTATAGTCTGAAAGTCCAACCAGACATGTAGCGTCAATAAAACTAAAAATAGAAACATAGCGTCAATATACTTAAAAATAGAAACATGGCGTCAATATACCTAAAATTAGAAACAACACTGACATATGCTGAATATTCTTAAAATCACGTGAGCGTATCAGCCAATGAGATTAATAGAAACTTATACCATATGTAATATAATCAAATATTTTTTTTTTATTTTCTGGTAACTGAAAACCTGAGGTACTGTCAATTCCTGCAGTTTGCCATTAATATCTAAACTTGAACACCCATTAAACAATCAATAATCCAAAAATCCAGGTTAACAATTTATTTTTCATGTAGTTTGTAGTTAAATAGCAAATATTATTCATCAAAACAAAAACTCTTGTCCTTAACGCTAAGCTAACTATGTTAGACTTTTCAACATCTTGGTTTTCGACTCTTTATCTAAAAAAGCATACTTCAATCTGGACAAAACTTTTTTTGATTTATCACATTGGCTGAAGGGGGAAGGTTTGGATCCAATAAAACTAGTTTAACCCCGCCGCAGCAGGTTTGCGCCTGTCCTAAGTCAGGAATTTATTAAGCCTTTGTGTGTCTTGTCCTTTTTCTAGTTAGTTTCCTTTATGTCTATAGGAGTCTAGGGCTGGACTTGATTGCTCTTTGTTCAGGGACCGACTCCGACCTGTCGTTGGGTGTGGGGTTTTCTCACCGTTCATTGATTATCTTATGGTGGCTTTGAGTTGTTCTTACTCCCCTTTGGGTCGTTGTCTCTTTGACACATTCCCTGTTTCCCTTCTTTTTTCTATTTCACCAATTATTTTTATTGGGTGCGTGTTGTTCATATTTGTGTGTATGTGTCTTCATTTTTCTTTTCTGTGCCGTACACATGTTGTGTGTCTGTTTGTTGTTTCTGGTGTTGCCATTGTCCTTGGATTATTCGTTTTGGATTGACGATTCCGTTCTCATTTACAATAAAACGAATTCTTATAAATTAATTTCAATGACGATATAACAACAAATGCAGCACGAAAAAACTTTCGAGAAAATAGGTGTGTATGAAAGCCGAGATGTATAAATTAAAAGCAGTAAGTCGAGGGTAGGAGAAAATCCCGTATTAAATAATCTATAGCATACTTTAACAAAATCAACTAATTAAATGTTGATTATAATGTATCTTTACGAGATTTTACTTGGCAAATTACAATTAACCTTGTTAGGGCTACAGATTAAGTTAAATATGATCAAAATATGTTTAAGAAAACGTAAATCAAGTTTTCATTGAAGATAGATGTTCGTTCATTAAATTACTGAGATAATTGCATGCAACCATCCAATGTCTTTAAACCAAAATCACAGGAAAAAGTAATGTTAATCATTTGGTTATTTGTTCTCTGTCAGTTTCTAAACATTTTTGATTCTATGGTCTTCCAAACATTTAGATTTTATCTGCACTGATGAGACATAATTTGTCGAAATGCGCATATGCAGAAAGTAAATTCGCAGTAACTTCGGTGTTTAGTTGTTTGACAAAAAAGGCTCCAGTGATGACTTTGTAAATTCAGACTAGATCCCGAAAGGTAGGGGAAAATGTAAACATTTGGTGACGACACATATGTATACCGAATATTTTTGGAAAAAGTCGATTTATAGACATTTCCTGATAAAATAATAGTTTACTGTTATACTTATCAATATTGTGGATACCGAAATAGGCTACACACATCCACTTTTGTTTAGTAAAGTGGATTGTCTTGATATAAAGATCAATAGAAATTCTAAAGGCACTTTAGCTCTCTGTTTGACAAAACAATTCAAGAATATATGTAATGACTCATACCCACTATGGTAAATGGACAATAGTAACGTGCTATAAATCAGTTATATGCCATCGGGCTAACGCCCTCCTGGTTATTACTACTACATTTTAGCAGTTATCGCATCAATATAGCTGAAATACTGCTGCAGTTTGCACAAAACATCAATAAATCTAGAACTTTTACCGCGAGTTGAATATAGCATACAAAATTAATTACAGGTACTTCTATTTTCACATTTCTTGCAGACTACATCACATTTTGTGAATGAAATTTCCAGTCGCATTCCTGATGGGGAATCTGACGTAGAGTTACTGACTTCTGATGTTATATTGGTTGCAAAAAGTATGGAAAAATGTATTCAAAAGACTGGATTAAATTCCGAAGAAGCATCGGTATAATATTTTATTATTTAGAAACATCAATTTTTTTAAGCATTTGTATCTTTACAAAGCAACAATCCACAAAGAGGTGTCTCGAAATTGTTGAAGATATTCAAATGTAACAAATATACTGCATGTAGAAATTTAGAAAAGTCGGTATAGAAATCAACCCAATTCAATCTTACTCTGGCATAGCTCTGTCCTTACCTAATTTTGGCTTTACTCTTTAGATCGTATTGGTCCTTTGTTGTCTTTTTTTTGTTGGCTTTTCACAGATTTCCAAATGATTTGATTTGATCTGCACTGAAGAGGCTTACGTTGTCGAAATGCGCATAAACGCAGATATTGAATTTACAGTAACTTCTGTATTTTTCATCTATATCGCCTTTGACATAATTTCACAGTTTGTTACATAGTATCTGTATATAAATGGGGCTGAATTCAGGTACAGGATAAAGCCGCTCTTACACTACACCGTATAATACAAACGTATGAGGAACGGATGAAAATCATTTTTGTACGGCGGTAAATATTTTTGTTCGTTCACGAATTTCCTCTTAGACCGGAGGTAAACAGTCAGTGCACCGTACATAAACAGTGCTGACACCGAATAAACCGAATTTGCACCGAATTGACACAAGAACCCTACCAGACGAGCACCGAATAAAACGTATTTATAACGGTTACAAACCGGACGAGTACCGAATAAAACGGATCACTAACGAAAACGTACCGTACAAGCACCGAGTAAAAACGAATTAAATAGGTTTCTTGTAAATCTATCGATTTTGAAAAAGGAAATCTGTCTTTTGAACACTCAAAAATAATCATTATGGTGTGCTTGACTAGTTGAATTCATCTTTTTTCAAAACTTCAACGAATAGATAGGCACGAGAATGACCAAAGAAAAGAACAGTCGGCTTACAGATAATCATCTTCACAAACGACACAAAGCGAAAATACCAGTGGACATACTCAAGACCAAAATCGCATTAAAGTTACACAGTCTATATAGTAGCGGATGCTTCTCAACATATAAAAAGTTTTTAAACGGCGAGAAAACGGACAATGTTTTGATTTTGATGTTTTACGTATATGTCTGAATAATGTTACAATCTAAATACAAAAAAAAACAATCACTGCAAAACTCTTGCAATTACGTAATTAAATAAGCAAACTTAATTTTAAAGAAGTAGTAGTATAATGCACCTTCAATAGGATGACCAAAAAATAAGCACTCGTTGTAAATTGATTTTAAGCAAAATATGAATGGTAACAGTAGGCCACTAAAAAGATCCGCTAAGAATCAGAGAAAGGAACAGAAAGTCTGGCTCAAATTATCAGCCAAATGGCTTCCAACCATGGGGCAACCAGATTTATTCTGTTACTCTTCAGTGGTTCAAGTTTCTCTCGTTCTGGCAGGACCGTCATTTTAGTTTTCCGTCATAGTTGAAGCCATAAAGTCGAAAATATGGACCTTTCTTTTTTTTTGCTTTCTTGTGTTCTTTTCTTCTTATTATTTTTTATATGCTGTATTTTGTACTTATTATCTTTCAATTGTGGCTACTTGACAGATTCTTGTTTTGTGAATTTTAGCCATTGCACAACATATATTTTCATCAATTCGTTTTGTTCGGTGCTCGTCCGGTTGGTTTCCGCTATAAGTCTGGAACTCGAACGGTTTATCCGTTATCTCTTCGGTAAAAGTCCGTTTCACCCATCTAATTTACCGTACGTGAACGGATACAAGACGGACAAGTAACGAATGACTAACGTATATACAACGCATGAGAACCGCACAAAATCTAAACCTACCGTACATTCACCGAACATTTTGAAATTTTTCACCGTACTTGAACCGTATTCACCGGATAAAGAACGGACGACAAACGTATATGAGCGGAAACAAACGGATTTAATTTATTTTTATACGTTCGGCGTCCGTTTGGGTTATACGGTGTGGTTTAAGAGGGGCTTTAAGCATTTACATCTACCTGTAATTTGTGACAGATGATGAATGTGTATCCGTCTCTTCCGCATGATTTTGTAAACACAGCTAATGTTTTGTAAGTTTGCTGTACATCTGAATATGCGCATTGCTTTAATTTTCATATTATTTTTGCTTAAAGTGTACATCCCAATGATATGTGTGACTTTAAATTATGATGTTTTATATCGTTCGTTTTGTTTAGTCGTTTTTTTTTTAATTTGATGGACAATGGACATTTGAGAGAGAACGAAGTGTGGTCAGAATGAGAATTATATGTTCTTTTTGTATTTTTTCGTTTTGTTAAATTACAAGCGCCTTTCATTTTAAGGAAACACCATGAAGTGTGTTAATTGGCAACATCATTTCTTTGCGCATTTCTCTCAACCGCCCGAGCATTTTCTGTTTTTATATAAGTTTTCAAGTATTTTTCAAAATAATGTATATTGTCGAGAAACATAAATTGTATTTTTACAGACTGGAAAGATTGAAATTTTTTCTAGAGCTACTGATATTTCTTGTACTTAGTGTTGATATGCCATTCAAATGTTTAATAAGGGGACGACCATTTGATTTTTAAGGGACCATAGAGGTCGTTTTGCGTAGAAGAATTTATCATTTTCATGCCCATCTCTAACAAATTATTTATTTTTCACCTATTTCACCAAATATTAAAACATTTTTTTTCATTGTATTTTCCCACAAAAAATTCTATTAAAAACAAATTCAAGTTATTTACTTTAAAGACAAGAAGAATTTAAATAGTTATTTTCCATTGAACCATTATTAGATTATTTATTTACAAAATCGACCAAATCCTCTGCTGAAAATTAAATGGTCGTCACTTAAATGCTGTAACAATGAGAAAGATCCAACTTATATTCATAACAAAAAATAAAGGTCAGGTTACAACATTTCAGATGTTAGTCATATAATAAATATAACCAATCTGTTCATTAGGAAACAGTATTCCACTCTGCAAGAGGATTGTTAAAAAATATTCGAGCACACACAAGGAAAAAACCATTTCCGATGTCTGAATTAAAGGGAATTCAGGAGTCGACTTCAGGTTTAATATATTAATATTAATACAAATATAACATCAATATCATAAAGCTTTTCTGTATTACACAAAGCCATGACGACAAAAACAAACTCATTGATGTTATAGAAATTAGTCGTCCTAGGTCATGAAAGATCTTACTTTTCAAACACTACACCAATACTACACATCATTGTACTACTTGGCTTTTGATCAACAAAATTGTTTCATAGGGTCTGTTCAAGTGTAGATTTAATTTGCAAACACCTTTCAGGAGTTAATTTTGTGAAAATGGCAAAGACTTATATTTTTATTTACATACAATCTAATTTCTAGCATATTTTCTTGATAGTAAAATGTGATTTTAATTTATATACATAGATGTCCATGAATTCTACAAACTTTTCATTTTCAGTCCGAATAGAAACTTATTTATCCATAATCAGATTTTTAAATTTTTTTAGACCCAACTTTTTGGAATACAACTTTGAGGACACGCATCCACAACTGCACTTCAAAAATATTTTTATTTCCTATTGAAATTCTCCATGGCCTTATCAGATGGAATTCTTCTTTTCAACCACACTTTTTGAACTTAGAGGTAAAAATTTCACTGGAACATACTTGGTCAATGTTTTGGTATTTTCCAAATGACACTTATTTTTAACTATATTTCTAAGAATCACAAATTTTGATTTATTGAGGTAAAAAAAACATCTTTTTTTAGGCTTTTATTCAAATTTAAGTGAATTTCCTTAAACTCTTACAAAGACCACTTATTGCGTTTGAAATTTTTTGCATATTAATGATTTTTTATTCGTATTTATTTATTAATATTTTCACTCCTTGCATTATAAACGTTATCACTCAAAATGGCTAGAAAATTAGCAAAATTACTAGGATCAGTGATATTTTAGAATTCTGATCGATTCTTAAATTACTTTCAAAATATTTGAATTTCAAAAATGCTGTTTGTTGATTTGCGGATGCTTCGATGATTACTAATTTTTTCATTTTTATTCAAACGGTATCCTGAGTTTTTTTAGATTTGTCAAACAACGGTAGTAAAATACCGAAGGAACAAGGAATGTTGTAATAAATTAAAAAAAATAAAGATCATAGACATGGTAAAAACACAGAAACAAACAAAAATAAATAAATGACACGAGACAGCCACAAAGCACTGAAATCAAAAACACAATATTACACAGAAACAAACAAAAATAAATAAATACAAAGCACTGAAATCAAAAACAAACACAATATTACACAGAAACAAACAAAAATAAATAAATGACACGAGACAGCCACAAAGCACTGAAATCAAAAACACAATATTACACAGAAACAAACAAAAATAAAAAAATGACACGAGACAGCCACACAGCACTGAAATCAAAAACACAATATTACACAGAAACAAACAAAAATAAATATTAAATGATTCGAGACAGCCACAAAGCACTGAAATCAAAAACACAATATTAGGAAATAAGGCACTTAAAGTGTGAATTCGTCCGAAGTTACATCAGGTGCTCCGAAAGGGTAAGCATGTCCTACTCCACTAGGGATACCCTCGAATGTTAAAGTGAATAGCCATACCGGTTCAGTCAACGTAAACAAATGTAACGTGTGTAAGCCTTACACAGGAAAATAGTAATTATTCAACTATATCGAATGAGGGTTATAACAAAATTAAGGAATTAAGGAATAGCATTGCCAACAGCCGAAATCCAAAGGGCAAAAGGACAAAGCAGTTTCAAAACCACCAGAAAATTATCAACTTCAATTGTCCTGACTTGGTTCGAGCATTGCAAAAAAATGGTGGATTAAACCGGTTTATGGCTCGCCACAACCTCTCTTTCTATTGGGGTAGTATCCGGTAGCAACTCAACGGAATTGCTATTGATATAGACAGGAATGGTCACCCTCTTACTAAGTAAAAATGGAGTATAGCTGCACCATAAGATATCTGAGAAATAGGTTTTTGTAACCATCATAGATGCTCTAAAATTATTACGTTCAATAAATCTACACTTTGATGTGTCTGACCAGTTGAGTTTACAAAGAAATATCGAAAGACAGAAAAACCGCAAGATGACTCAATACCAAAGATATGCAATTTTCTTCTCAAATTAGGACATGACTGCTTGTTGATTTACTGAGAAGATCTTAATTAAATTTCAAAGCGCATGGTGTTCAATGTATAAAAAAAGGTGTTTTAAAGATATCAATTACTTTGAACATTGTTTTGAAAATTGACGTATGAATTTAAGTGATTGGAATGTTAATAATTTACCTCTTTGACGTTTTAAATATATATACCTTCCAGTTTTTAGTCTTTTCCCTTTGTGTGTCTTGTCTGTTTTCTACTTAGTTTAGTTTATGTCTATAGGAATCTAGGATTGTGTTTATTTCGCTGAATTTGATTACTCTTTATTTACTGTGACCTGCCGTTGGGTGTGGGTTTTCCTCGCCGTTCATTGAAGATCTTATGGTGGATTTGGGTTGTAATTACTCCCCCTGGGGTCGTTGTCTCTTTGACACATTCCCTGTTTCCCTTCTTTTTTTCTTCTTGATTTATTTAGTCCATTGATAATAATTCACTCAATATTTCTTTTACTACGTTACATCCTCTGATGTTATCACCGTTATGTAAAGTTTTCTAATCTAATCCAAATCAAATTTTATTAGCATTTTGCACCCAGAGGGTCAATAAGTGCAACATACACGCAAGAACGAAATAAGATCTATTGACCCCTATCTTCAGTGCGAAAGACTGTTTTAAAAAAGGATTCTAGCAATCTTACATGTTCATGTGTTTCCGGGTCAAGTATTTTTTTCACATTTTAATGGATTTTGTATATAAAATTTTGATTAGATTGCTCTCGAATAGATTGATTAACAGTACATTCAAAAAGAAAATGATATTCATCTTCATTTTCTTTGCAGCCATTAGACCCATAATTTAACGTTAAATAAAAAGCGTAGATATCGACGTTTGATTCAATTACTGGCACGAGGATATTCTATATTGTATTGTAGAAATGATCAGTCTTTTGTCGAAAAACCTAGACTTCTTCCAGACGGCTGGAGACGAAGATGTCAATAAAACGTTAACGGAGGAGGATGTTGAGAAGGAACTACAAGACTACAATGCCTATCACCCAGAAAAATCTAAGAAAATAACACGTAATTATGTAAAAAAGATTTACAGAAAACGAATTAAAATCCGACAACGGAAAAGGAGACTTGCGAATGCGGTGAGTTATTGTATTAATCAAACAACGTTGTAATGAATAAGTTTAGACGGTAAATTATTGTCGTAATCGAACAAAGTAATTATGAATGAGGAAAGGCGGTAAGTTATTGTCATGATCGAACGAAGTTATGAATAAAGTAAGGCGGTAAATTATAGTCCTAATGAACCAAAATGATTAAAGTTAAGAGTTTATTGAATTGCAGTTTCTTTCGTTCGCCCTATCAAAGGTTGCACCGTATGAAACGAGATTATTTTCACCATACAGTATTACGACATCAAATGTTTATAACTACAAGGAAAATTCGTATACTACTTTTGATATGCGGAAAAATGATATTCAAAGTATATAGGCAAATTGTGAATTATTTCTCCTTAAATTTAATAAAAATTAATTTGAATCAAAAGATGTCATTTCTAAAGATTGACAGTATTTGTTTCTCTTCTATTTCTGACTCAAATCAGTAACACATTCGAGGAAAATGGAATGTGAATAAGGCTTCTAACTTAAGAGGGCGAGTATAATCGAAACATTGAAAATTAACAAAACAATGCATCATCATCTGATTTCATCCAATTTTAGGGGTAAGAACTGAAAAAAGAATTACTGAATTGGACCTTCAAGATCTTTTAGGAAATAATCGTGAAGATATATTGAAATATAACATATTTTTTCCTAAATTTTAATTCCCTGAATATGTCAAATTACATAATTCTAATTCACATGCTATGTATGCATATGAGATGATTTATGACCTAAACCTTTCAGTCGTTAACCACATGAGTAAATTAAACATGAAGTATTCCATTGATCTACTAGAATAAATTCAAACAGAATACACTCAATTTGCTTTTCAAGTCTTGTTTTATGCAACATACAGTGTATGAAAAGCGATTAGTGAAGATTCAATTCAAAAGGAACAATTAAACATTATAAGTTTTGCTGCAAAACGGAGAAATGTTAATAAAGCTAGGTTTTGGGAACATTTTATTTTTTATAGATTAGAAGATCTTATCGCCGTATATTGGACTCTATAGATGAAGCATTCAATATAACATCTTCCACAGTAGCTTTTGAAGAAGCAGAAAAAGTTGTAAAAACAGATAATCTCAATATAAGTCTGCAGAAGGATTATCTAGACACTTTTAAAAACAAGTCAAAAATTCGGAGAGACGGGTATACTTTTGACTTTGGAAATGATACATTGGTTAATGTAACATCAAAGAATATACAGTTAAAGGTATATATATTTTATGGTGAAGTTATTGTTGAATATTAATCATATCAAAAGAAAACTGTTTCAAAGCCTTGGTTTGTTATGATACTTCCTTGTGGAAAAAAGGCGTAATACTATTTTATAATCCATAGTGTGATATTTTGGTAAAACGTTAGCGATAATGACGTTCACATCATCATATATATTTGTATAAAGTGAACTTTTCGGTACAGCTTATGAGCCCTGAAATTTCCAAAGTGATCACGTTTTACAGACCATTTAGCTGTGTTCATACGATAGCAAAATACTTACATCAATCCTGCAATAGGTAAAGTATTTCCATCTCCAAGCTGTATCATGTAAACTTCTCCTGCTTCCCAATCGTATTAAACCCAATACTGCATTTAATGTTATTGTGCTGAATTTTTGCTTTTCTATTAAGATCCTTTTGGTTATTTAATTATTTATTCAAATTAACAAATTGTTATTTGTTCTCTTTCAGCTTTACATGTATTTAGGTTGATGGACTGTTCGCACTGAAGAGACATAATTTGTCGAAATGTGCATAAGCAGAAACAAAATTAACCGTAAATTCGGTATTTTGTAATTTATTTAAGAATTGAATGCATTATTTTGAAGTTTCATTGGGATATGAAAGGGTTGACCGAAGCACATTTTTAATGAAGCGCGGTAGCGCTTCATGTTGAAAATGTGCGCCCGGTCAACCCTTTCATACATGTAGTCCCTATGAAACTTCAAAATAATGCATTCAATTCTTATAATTACATTTTAAACCCGAAATATAAAAAGCAACTTTATTTACAGGGAAGTACATCATGTGCATTGGGATTCTATTTTTACAAATCCATGCGCCACGTGAACACGTGGTCAAATGTGTTTCATAGGAATTGCAACTTCACATTGATATATATGCCATGTGATCGATGTTCACCTACCAAACTGACGGAATTCAAATGAAATTCATGAAATGTAATTATTATTTACTACTGTGTCGATGCCTCTGCTAGTGGACTGTTGGTCTAGAGGGTAATCACCAACTCGGTAGTTAGTAGTTCGACCCGAAAACCGATTTTGTTTTGAAACTTGCAATGTCTAGTTTTACAAAATTTTGTGGAAACCTAAGAAATATCTTCGTCATGCATAGCTCTATCCTAAGCTGAATTTTGGCTTTTCTATTTAGATCCTGTTGGGTATCTGTTCTCTTTCAACTTTACACGTGTTTTGCTTTATGGACTTTCAATTGTTTTGATTTTAACTGCACTGAAGTTACGTCAAAACCGGCCAGAACTGGTGTCTGTAGATAAAAGATTTATTTGAAGATGCCTTAAAAATTGAGAAATTTAGTGCATTTAGATATTAGATTTATTTGTGGTTATCTTGAAATCGGAGAAAACTGTTGTCTGTAGACATAATATTTATCTGCAGGCGGAGAAGTGGTTGAAATAGAACAATAGAAATTGAGCTCTCGTTTAAATGAGGTAGAAATGTTACTTTTTGGATTGTTTACCATAGATACACAATTATAAAGTTATTTCCAATTAAAGAAATACTTATATTTTTCATTACTTTATTTTGAATTTATATAAAAACAATGTAGATTGCCGCAAGTGAACGCATAGATCCATATACGATGCACAAATCGGCATAAAAGATCAAGTTAGTGTCTGTCTTTCAAAGTGGATCCCCAAAAAGACCATCTTTAGATTTTAACCAAAATTTGTATACGGATTGCCAATATCCCTGTTAATCCATGTGCAAATTTTTACATCTGCCCTTTGTAGCGCTTCTCCAGAATTAAAGTTCAAACACGATCGAATTTCTATCTCCTTTGCATTCTTTCTGAGGTTTCTTTCGGGATTCAACTTTGTATAAATAGGAAACTGTCAACAAATCTCGATAAAAGAATACCAAATAGTAACCACCCTCATATTACACCTCAAATACTAATGAACACGTGTCCGTAAATCTTGAAATTTTACGAAGTGAAAATACTTAAAAGTAATTTATTCCCCTTTGATTGCCCCATATATTTATTTCACAGCGAGTACAAATCACTCGCGAGCTGAAAATACAATGAAAAGTCCATTTTCTCCCTACTTAAAAACTTGAAAAAGGTGGATCCTAAAAAAGGCCATATGCAGAATTCAATTTCATATGGTTTATACGATGCATAATTATACAGGCCGATAAGTGATTAGTTTTTAACAAAAGAAATGGAACTCTTCATTAAGAAACAAAAAAGGTCTACTCAGATTGTTTTCCGTAGTTACAAATTCCCAAAAGTTGTTTCTAACAGGAAAATTGAATGATTTTTTAACTCATGTATTTCATGAAGGTATAGAAATAATGTCAATGTTCGCCGTTTGATTGTAAAGTTTGTAATTAGTGCGTAAATTGCGGTTTAAGTGGACTGAATTGGGTGTCTATAATTCTGGATGAATTAAATATACATCTCCGGATTTTCTCCAAAATTGGCATACTGATTCATAAAGAATTGATAAATACGTGTGCAAAATTTCATTTCCGCCCTTCCACGCATTTACCCAGAATAAAACCCAAAAGTTAGTGTATTCTGCTACAATACTGGCTCTATTTTTAGAAATGAAATCGAATTTACCTACATACGTCATGATTACAACTTACGAGTCAGAGGCCCAGTCAGGTAATCATAATTTGATTTTTGTCTGTAGTTTGTTTTAATGTATTAAATGGAACAGTAAACATTCTACTACGGCTCCAAATAGATATTTAGATACACAAATCTAGAAACATTCCCGTTAATTTCGTATAATTTTACCATAATTTATTATCAAAAGTCAATTTTTCAATGATCAAGATGTGATTGATGGAATACACCCAACAGTAGAATCTGGAGTACCGAAACTAGTTAGTGCCTATAAGAATGTTACAAATGGACTACTAAATGTTAAAAGTCATACTCATAGTTTAGAAAATAACAGGAGAATGAATTACAAATACTCTGGGAATAGTATGTACACCAATCAAAATAGTAATGAATTACCCTCATATATGAGGAAAATACCAGTTAAGAACAAAACACAATATGATGAACAGAATAGATTTAATTATACACCATATGATAATTTCTGGCGTGACAACCAAGAAAATTCATGGAGCAATAGGAACACACTCTCCTATGATTATAAGCATGGTCTTGATAACAAAACACGAGTTTATTCTGCAACCGATGAAACTAACAAACAAAAACAACTTAAATGGGTATTAAAATCTCTCATCGAGGAATTATATTAATATCTTGTAAAATGATGTTTTTCTTCTAAAATTCTTGATGAAAACATTGACATATATAATAT
>MJUU01034194.1:0-19173 GCA_002080025.1 Modiolus philippinarum
ACCCCTGGTGTACATTTCAGTAGAGGTGACCAACCCTGGCAATTGGCAAGGGCAAAGCTGAGGGCAATGGCTATCATTTGACAAGCGGTCGACAAAAGCTTTGCCGTAGGAAACTTTTAAGAGCATTTCAAACTTGGTGCAAAATTCAGTCTTCGGCCGACTTTCGTCCCCTGGTGTACATTTCAGTAGAGGTGACCCACCCTGGCAATTGGCGAGGGCAAAGCTGGGGGCAATGGCTATCATTTGACAAGCTTTCGACAAAAGCTTTGCCGTAGGAAACTTTTGAGAGCATTTCAAACTTGGTGCAAAATTCAGTCTTGGGCCGACTTTCGACCCCTGGTGTACATTTCAGTAGAGGTGACCCATCCTAGCAATTGGCGGGGGCAAAGCTGAGGGCAATGGCTATCATTTGACCAGCGGTCGACAAAAGCTTTGCCGTAGGAAACTTTTGAGAGCATTTCAAACTTGGTGCAAAAGTCAGTCTTGGGCCGACCTTCGACCCCTGGTGTACATTTCAGTAGAGGTGACCCACCCTGGCAATCGGCGAGGGCGAGGCTGAGGGCAATGGCTATCATTTGACCAGCGGCCGACAAAAGCTTTGCCGTAGGTACACAAGATAATGGCAGGGCCGACATTGATCCCCTGGTGCCAACTTCATATTAGGTGAACCACCCAGGCGGTTAGGGAAGTGGAAGACATTAGCTCTGTATAAGTTACCAAAAAGGGGTTTCAAAAGCTTTGCCGAAGTAAACTTTTGAGAAACGTCCATAGTAGGTACTAAAGAGATGGTCAGGACCGACTTTGGACCCCTGGTGTCGACTTCATAAGAGGTGACCCACCCAACCAGATGAAAAAAGAACTGGTTCCGGGCAGAGAACAACACTAGGAAAGAAACTTCCTGTTTCATTTATTAACTACCTTCACTTCTACTGTCTCACGTCTCTTTGATGAGAAATCATGTAAATGTTGGCTCAAAAAATCCTTTAAATATAATCTTTCCAAATAAAAAATTATCGCCAATATTTTTGAATCTATAACAGTATAAACACTTCTTTGGAACTATTTTTCAACAATAAGGACTGGCTCAACTGGTTTCCGAATTAATTCTTCAATCGAAGCTAGGAAGTTAAATTTCCAACCCATATAATTCTCTGGGTTGTCTTTAAACTTTGTCAAGCCTGTAGACAAGGACTCCTTCTGTAGCAGTAACTTCGTTACATCCTGAGTTTGCCCGGCATCTGGTCTGCTTTGACTAGTTATTGGCATATCTTTGATTTGTGCATGTTGCACTGCCGGTGTGAATTGGCATCTAAAATGGAATAAAAAAGATAACAGGAAACACCTACAATGGCCGAAAAACATAGCCACATGCCAGAAAGTAAATAGGAACTGCACAAGAAAAAAACCCACAATAAAAATACAAAAGACAAACATAAACAACGATAGGAACTCGGGACAGCCGGACTTGGTACCGGCACTAGCAAAAGCCAGCGGTAGGGTTAAACCGGTTTATGGGTACCCAAACCTCCCCTTTCTCTGTCCCGTTTCCCTATCGTAGAATAAACATACGAATAAAACCCATACAGGTAGACTACTAACTCCATGACCACAATCTAGAAAAGAAAAATGGGGGGAACAAAACGTAATTTTGAAAGATGGCCAAAGAGTGCTCGCCGCTAAACTGCCGGTTAGCTCAAGGAGCCTAGTCTGCTGGTAAAACACTGTCGCACTACGGAAGGTTGACCTAACAGGTCCAGTTTCCGAGTAAACGGGAGATGTCCTCTTTTGCGCGTCATACCTTGTTGATATGGGCCTCTTTGATTTAACCCCTTGGTTATCAAACCCTGACCATGCTGACACCACCTTGGGCTTCGAAATAGTAAGGGTTGCCATGGTTTACTCTGTGGAGTCGTAGATTGTATATTTTCGGGGAATCCACAAAACGTCGCTGGAGGTCGAGTATCAGGAATTGTATAGGCAACATTCTTAGATTTTGTCACTTCAGGTTAGATCCTGCTCGGTTGCCTTTAGGAAACTTCTCTCAGGTGTGTCGATATTCTCAGGCATTTCAGATTTAACCATACTAGCCTAATCAGTAGCGAATCTTTTACACGCAGCATGGAGTCTATAGTCTGTTCTGGCAGAACTTCGTCCAGATCTGTTTAATTTCGGTGTATTCCTTAAACTTGGCCTGTTGTTTTAGAAGTTGTGCCTGGTGTTTTTTTTTCTTTACCATAATTTTGATATTACTATTCAAATGAGTCGATAATGTTATGTTAAGGAAGTAGTATGAAAATGACAATTCTACACCGCCGTCACTTTGAAGGGGAAATCCTGCATAGGACCCCAGCCACGACGGCCAGATGCAAACGGATGGCATCCCTATTGAGCATATAGTAAATACAAGAATGGCATATGTATTCGCTGGTGGATAAGCCGCCCCAGATGATAAGGACACCCTAAAGAGAGGTGTGTCAGATCCCCAGATTGAAATTAATAAAAGGATTGCATCCAGAAGTGATAAGATTTAGTCTTTCACTAGTCATACTCAGCCCGTCTCGATTCTTAAGAGACTTATCTCCACACCCTCGTCCAAGACCGTCACCTTCGCGGACGAACCATCTATCAAGATTTTTCAGATAACAAAATGCCGAGGTTACTGTAAATTTAGGTTCTGCATATGCGTATTTCAGAAAGATGAAATCATCAAAAACCAAAGGCAATGCCCAAACGTGACGCAGATACCCAGGTCTGCCAAAATTGCGGTGCGGAGTACGTCAAGAAGCGATTTGAGCATCAACCAGGGGAGCAGAAGACCACATGCGGCGTCTTACACAAGAGGGAAAAAGTGCAGTTCTGCAATAGCAAACCCAGAAAGGATGGTTTCTGCTGGAAAATTGCAGGCAACCCCTTCATCTGGAGGAGGAGACCATACCAGTCAAGGATAAGATGGTGATAAAAGGGAGCGTTAAGACTCTCCGTCAAATAGCTAAGTATGGGGGTCTGACTGTCTGAGGGGGTCAATAGCAAGAACAAGGAGGTCTTGGTGAAGCTCCTGGAGGAGAAAACCACCCTTTTATTTATCCGTCAGGTAGTCTTCAGCAAGAAGCAGCTCTACCAAAGAATCGCGGCCCAACAAGTATCCCCAACTCAAGAGAGACGATCTTCCCAAGATGGCGGAAGAGAACATTAAAAGTCGAGGATGAGATCAAGGTCACCGATAGGCGGGAAGATCTAAATGGCGTTTTTGACACTGTCGTCATCGGATCCGCAAAGACGCACGATATGACCACTTTTCTGAAGGTCAGTCGGAGAACCATCACCAGTGCCATCTCGAACGCACTCCACGAAAAGAAGGGATTGAAGGTGTACCTAGTGCTTCTAGCAGAGATGGTGAATACCAAACCCGTGACCGGAAAAAAAATTCCTACGTCACCCTCCCTTCAGATCACGCACGACAATCATCACGGAATCTGACGACCTCGAACTGGAGATCCCCTCCATGATGGGGAAGGTCAAGGAAAGGATGGTAAGGTACATGCGAGAAGGAAGCGGGAGGACCTTTGGGCAAGTCCCGAAGCTGGAAATCCATCTCGACCCATTCCAGCCGCTTAAGTGGAGGGGGTTCCTTCATACCAACCCCATCAGCTTCGCGAAAAAGAAGGCGATCGTTAATGTGTAAAATTATGACAACTGCCGCTTACAATGGGCTGTGCTGACGGTCCTTCATCAGGATGAAGTAGATGGCAATCATGTCTACCCCGTAACTCAGTACAAGAGATCGAGGATGATCTGAGATTCGAAGGCATCGACTTCCCAGTCTCGCTCTAGGCGATGGATAAATTCGAGAGGCAGAATTCCTCCATCATCGTCAACGTCTTTGGTTTCGACGGCGTAGTGAAGGGCGAGGATGAGGAAGAGGATCTCCAGATATTTAAGAATACGACCCCACTCACGTAGATCTCCTTTTCCTGACCCGCGAAGGGAAGCACCACTACTGCTGGATCAAGAGCTTATCACGCCTTTTGACAGCACAGGTCACAAATCAAGATGGGCAAGCTGTACTTTTGCCGTAGGTGTTTGTGCCGTTTTACCAAGCAGGAATGTCTTGACGAGCATATGGAATATTGCAGCAAGAAGGATGCAGTCAGAATCGAGATGTCGTAAGAAGGATCCACCATAGCCTTTCGCAACGACAAGACGCTGATGAGAGTCCCATTCGTTATGCTTTGTATTATTATTTCTGAATACCATTGTGTCAAGAAAGTTTATCAGAATAGTGTTCATAGTGCTTCACAAAGAAGATCGACACCTACCAGCAGGATCCATCGTACTCCTTCGCGAAAGCCTACCAACTACAGCGGTCATCGGGCTTCTGTTATCGCGTAAAGTATGCTCATGGGTACTACAAGGAATTGGTCATCTACTGCTGGGAGAATGCTGCCGAGAAATTCGTGCAGTACATCGAGGAGGAAATGCGAGCGATCGGTAAGCTATTCAGGGAGACCAAGCCCATGATAATGACCGATGAGAGCTTCGAAGAAAGCACGCACTGACACATTTGCGGGGATGAATTGGGAAGGTATAAGATCAAGGACCACGACCACCTCGTTGGGAAGAATCGTGGCGCAGTATAAAACCAGTGCAATCTGGATTTCCAGCATCCATGGTGTGTCCCCATCATCTTCTACTACTTCATTTTGTACAATACAATACAATACAATAGTTTTATTAATCCAAGCATGGGTCATCTCTGACATATATTCACAATAAAAAAAACAATCAATGAAATTGAACATTCTAGAGTAAATTATTTACAAAATCATGAAGATATACTGGAATTATTTACAGAAGGAAAGCTAGATCGTAACTTAAAACATTGGTATACATGTGTGGAAAATACACAATGTATACTGAATACCCATGAATCTTCATCGCTCATCAACCATTCAAGTTTATTATGATTTGACATATTTTCATAATTTTTTTTTGACGCCCACGTCAAGGAGCTTGGATACACGATGGTAGGATCGACTGCATCCCGAATACCTACAGCTTCTCCAAGCAGGTGGTCAATCTTAAGATGAGGTTCATGGACTAGATACGATTCATGCTAAGCTCGCTTAATAATCTAGCCAAGAACCTCATCCCGACCAATTCAAGACCATGAAAGCAAGATTTGGCGATCGCCACGAGCTGATAATACGTAAGGGGGATTTTCCTACGATTATATGGATGGGTTGGCAAAGCTGGAAGAGACTCAGCTCCCCCAAAAAAGTCTTCTACAGCACGCTCTGCGGAGAGCATATCAGCGATCCGGACTACGCGCACGCTCGAGTTTTAGGGATATATTCATAGTCAATTATGGACTCGATCCTGCCCACTACTTCTTCCATGGACTAGACTTCGATGCCGCCCTCAAAACCACCGGGGGGTTAAATTGGAGCTTCTTTCCGATTCAGATATGCTGATGATGTTCGAGAGGGGACAAGGGCATGGGACATGCTCTCTAATTGTTATGCCCGCCAAGCCCAACAACCCCTACATGGAGACCTACGTTCGCTCACCGCCAATTAAGTATCTCAACTGACTCGATGCAAAAAATTTTTATGGGTGGGTAGTGGCGAAGCCTCTACCCACAGGGAACTTTGAGCTGATGGAGTCGGAGATCGACGACATCCTGATACATCCTGACGGTCACGCATGGTTGAGTGCGATCTTGAATATACACAGGATCTTGACGACGCCCACAATGACAACCCTCTCGCGCCCGAGAACGTGGAGACTGGCAAGGTGCGTAAGCTAGTACCTCATATAGGCAAGCGCCAAAAAATATATGTTCCATTACTGAAATCTCAAAATGTATCTGGAGAGGAGTAAATATCATAAAGTCCATCGGATCATCGGATTCAGGCAATCTGCATGGCTCGAGCAATACGTAGATCTGAATACTGCTCTCCGCGCCATGACCAAGAACGACTCCGAACAACTTTTTAAAGCTGACATTCAACTCGGTCTTCCATAAAGAATATTTGAAACATAGTAGACGTCAGGCTGGTCACAATCGAGAAGCAGACCCTAACGCTCGTCGACAAGCCCAACTTCGATTGCCGGGTCATCTTCACCGAAAACCTAACAGCAGTCCATATGAAGAAGACCAAGATAAAGTTCAATAAGCCGATTTACATGGGAACATGCATCTTGGACATCTCGAAGCTCCTGGTGTACGAATTCTACTAAGGATTCGTGAGGAAAATCTACGACAGTAAGGCCCGGCTGCTCTTTATTGACACCGACACCTTGGCCTGTTAGATCCAGACCGACCCTAACAACAAGGATAATGCACCTTCCGTCGAGGCCAAATCGACACTTCCGATTATTCTCCTGAGCCTCCCTCCGGCATCCAAACGGACAAGAATAAAATAGTCCTCGGGGTTTTCAAGGACAATTGCGGCGTCAAGACGTTGACCGATTTCGTAGGGCTCCGTGCGAAGCTATACGCCTTCAAGATTAATGATGGGTAGACCACGAAGAAGGCGAGGGGGTCACCAAGAACGTCAACAAATGCAGCATCGCCTTTGAGGACTACAAGCGATGCCTCAGCACCCAGTAAGAGATCCTCCGACCGATGAACATCCTCCGTAGCCATCAACGCCCAGGAGATCAACAAGACCGCTCTTTCTACGAAGGACGATAAGCGCAACATCCACCCCGACAGCGTCAGTACCCTCTTGCAACGCCATCATCGAATCACTGACGCCCGCGATTGAGGTGAGACCCGCCCCTCACCACTCCTCTGCACATGCCATTCTCTGACGGGTGCGGATTCCCATCCCTCCTCTTCTGCACTTGGCAGGCTCTGATGGGTGCGGATGCCCCTCCCACCGCAAATTATAGACCTATTAGTCTGCTGAGTTGTGTAGGGAAACCTTAAATGGCGTTGAAAATCACAGGCACCTTTTCCTCAAGCTGTAAATGGACAAGTCATATTCAAAATACTATCAAAAGTGCCTCATAAAGAGTGTCAGTTTAAAGAATATTTAAATGTAATCTCAAGAAACATTCAATTAATGAATTTAACTTAGTAAAACCCCAAAATTTTATTCTGCTGGCAAATGGATTCTAAATATTTTACATTCCCAATTAAGACATAGGTCTAGTAGTTTGAATGCTGACCTTTTCAATGTAAACCTAGTTAATGATCCTCCTGGCTGCTTCGGTGGACATGTGTTAGAAGATTCAATACATTTTTTGTCGAATGCCCACTTTACATAGGTCCTCTAGTTGAACTTATAACAAAATAAAATTTCGTTGACATTAATACTGAAATATTGCTCTTTGACGTTTTTTTTGGCCGTGTAGCAGTATATCAAAAATACAAAAAAAAAAATAATAAACTTATCATAATCTTGAATTTTGTTGTTGGTGTTTATAAAATGTATTTATATGTAATTGTTATCATATCCTGACGTTGTCATATTCGTTTTGTATTTATGTATCACTTTATTATCACTGTATTACCTGGAAAAGAGTTGTAAGTTGTGATAACTTGCTTCCAATCCAGTGTTGTAATTTTATAGCAATAAATATGTTTAAACTTAAGATAAATTGATTAGTTTGAATCGAACTCGAGAAGGTGCATGTCCATCTGTCGGATGTTTAAGGATCTCGATATGAACGATAATCGCATCACAAGTCTTTGATTGCTCCGGGTAGCTCTGACCGATCATGAAGAGATGGGCAACCTCCAGCTGAAGGACAGCGTGAAAGGCATTGATTACCTAGATGCAGAGCTTGGTGTGACCCAGAAAGCGCTCAATGAAGAGAAGAAACGCTTCGACCGTCTCGAGAAATAAATGGGAAAGTGCTTACCCAAAGCAGGTGGAAAGATGGAAGGGGATACCGATATGCAAGTGCATACGATCGGCAATCTGTCAGAGGGGACTTGAGTAGACCAAGGGATTGTATGCAAAAAATTGGAAGGAGGGGGTCGGTGCGATGAAAGGATGGATCGAGTCTCACCATGGGTTTTCCCAATCGATCGTGGATAGCTACAAGGGCAGCGAATAACAGTTGGTGGTGATAATAACATGTACTTCCTTTCTGGTTTCTCTTTTGTGGGACTGGAAAGATTACTGGTATGATTCTTTTTATCGAGGAATTAAAGCTCGCGGAGTACCCTCTTCACTTTACGTATACCTTCTTCACGCCGCCCATTGTCCGCCACTGCAAGACCTTCTCGATGCAATAGACGTCCTGGTCAGTGCGCTGTAGCTTGGGCTCGTAGAATGATCCCTGGATCTCTTCGCCTCTGAAGTCCTTGAGGTAATAGGTCGGTGGCCGGTTCGCTGTGGTCTGGAAGATAGTGAAGACTTTCTCCGTCCAGCGAGAAGTATATCCCTTCTAGAAAGTTTCCTTCTTCTTTGATATCCGAACTAAATCGCAGATATCGAATCGCTGCGGCTGCATTGGTGGGAGATCATCGTAAAGGTTCCAGAAGACCTTAGCCTCGTGCTCTTTCTGGCTGGCGGCGGTAGGAGTCATCTTGATGGATCGATGCTTGGAGGTATTTTACTAGCGGAGATCATCCAAGACGGGGAGGTAGGTGCGCATAGAATTGGTCGAAAAGTAATTGAACATTCCCTCTATCATGGCACGATTCCAGCCTTCTACCATGCTCGACTTCTCTTCGTTCTCGGTGGACTAAATCTCAACGTCGTGCTTCTGGAGCAGTTCATTCATCTCACGATTATAAAACTCCGCGTCCTTATACGTCAATAGCTTCTCGGGCGCCCCCAACGGTCTGGAAGGCATCTTGCACCATAGCACCTTTCTAATCCCTGAGCGGCACCAACCAGCCGTACTTCGAAAAGTCGTCGATGATGCTCAAGAGTGGCAATCGATCTGGGAGAATGTAAACTACATCTGCCTCTTCGAGTATGCCAAGAATCGTGATCATATCCGCCTTGTCCATTGAAGCGATCTTACCCCGGCTCAGTTCGATACCCTATGCGATCATTCTTGAGCTTAGCCTCACGGATTCATGACCATCGATATCATGAGTCCCGAGACCAATAGAAAGTATCGATGTAATCTAGAAGACTTCTTATAAGTCTAAGATAAAGAATGGATCATTTGCATGAATTTTTCCTAGAGAATTAACGGAACTTTGATCGGGGGTCCGGGAAATCTTCCAAGTCTCCACACCCTGAATGTGAGCACCAGTGGGAGCGAGTGCTTATTTACGGCATGGACCAAGGATATGGATGCAATAGATGCGTCGTTGAAAGGTACGCTCATTGCATCGATGAGTAGGATTTTCAAGAAACCTATACTTTCCAATCCCGCCGGAAACCTAAGCAGTTGTCCAGACAACCGTTCTGCGTCAAGACCGTCAGCGGCCATCAATGCACGTACCCATCCATATCGCGCTTAGATAAATGCAAGAGACACTAAAAGCTATAACCTGAGGTATGCTACCGGCTCCGATCGCTCGCTATAAGGCTTTGCACCACTTCCACCACGAGATTATAGCCATACCCAATTTGCCAATCTCCGGTCGGACGACAAAGACCGGATGGTGGGGAGTACGATAATACAAACCGTGGAGAGTATGATTCTTTTCTGCTCCTCCTATTGCATGGGGCTCGAAGCAACGCTATTGGGCGATCAATCCAACGCTAACGGCATTCAAATCCAACGCTTAGGGGCGTTGGCGATGCTATGAATAAATGGCAATAATAAAGACCACCTACACCAAGCAGCGTGAGACGCTTGCTAGGGACATACAGTAGACCAAGCACAGCCTCCAGACTAACGACATACAGCCTCGCCTAGATAAGATCGGACTCCGACGCGACCTCTCCAAGATATTCAAGCCCGTAATCATAAGCTGACCATACCTTTGGATTACGAGTTAATGAGGAACGCATCATGATTAGGAGTCCACCCGCCACTTTCGACGGTAACGATATCTTCTTCGACAGCAACCGCTCTAGGGGCACCCGCTCTATTTGGAGCTCATGGTCATGCAGCATCCTGCAGATTTTGAGATGGAGGACCTGTATACCTTTTGCGATATCCTACGAGAATCGAGTTCCATGTACAAAGGCAACTCAGCACTTTCGCATATCCCCCAAGTCTAGCTAAAGCATGGAATGGAAGGAAATCGTCTCGTATCTCTATAAGCAAGATAAGTATATGAATGGGATGCAAACCGTGTTCCTCGAAAAATGCTTCTACAAGTTGCGGGATCGTCTCGATCTTTGCGCGGCCTAACAGGCTTGGAATAATGGGGTGCGCCATACATGACGCCATGAGGATATTCAATTATATCTGCAGGGAGGAGTACGAGAAGCTGCATCAAAAGCTCCTCCATATAAATTAACGATGCCTTAAGCAGTGACTCACGGCTACTGCAGGATGTATGCAATTGGTGGACGAGGTCTATTCGATACCATCGCCAGTGTGGCCGGATGAGGATTGACCCCCTTTGCAGCGAAGACGTTTGGAAGCAAGGCCGTAATAGCCGCTTCCAATGCAGACCTGAATGGTTTGGAGAATGGAGCGACGAAGGCTACGTCGTTCATCGAGTGATCTGCAAAAAGAAGTCCCCTGCACCACCCGCCGACGAGACCAAGAGGACATTGCAGCAGCAAGTCTGTCTCAATAATCTCATCTCGGGTGGGGACATCACCACCAGCCACGACTTCGTCCGGCACTATAAATAAATACATGAAGGCCGGTATGCTTACTTTCACCGAAGGACTGACTTTCGATGAAAGTCTCCAGGAGTATAGGGTTCACGAGTACGAACCTGAAGCCGGTGCTAGTTGAATAATGCCCGTGAGGAGATACCCAGCAATATCGAGACCAAGGATCTCTTTCCCCATCCCGCCGAAAGCTATCGTTTGATCGAAGGCCGGTTCCTAAAGAACGATTGGACCACCTGCAGACCTGGTATCGCTCGTCCAAAACGGTGCCATGTATTTATTTCGCAGCATCATCTACCGACTCTCAGGCAAGAAGATTGCGCACCTCAACCACCCGGCCGGGCATCGCCACCACCATGCTGTCGATGCTGACTTACCCCGACGACTACTCCGAATCGCAAGGCCTTAACCAGCTATGGTTCAGGGATTGCAAGGACGAGCCTGGCGGAGATATCGTTGAATTTGCAGCAGGCCGCGGCAATATCATCAAACCAACCAGGAAGGGATCGTTTTCCTTCTCCATTCCTCTCAAGCACGTCTTCTGTTTTATCCAGTGTTACCATAACGTTTATAGATTCAAGCATGTGCTCTCCCTATTTTCGGATGCCGATGCGGTGCTGAGAGCTGCCGCCGTCAACGACGTGGCCAAAGCAGTCTTGAGCAAGGTCTCCTGGTTCGTTCCCCACACCAGTTCTTCCGACGAAAAGAAGCTGCAACTCTATAAGACCATCCAGAGCAAGACCAAATTCCATTGCAGATTTTGCATGGGGCAGTGCAATACCAATGAGGTGCCCTAGACCTCGCAAATTCAGTGGCGTCTAGCCGCTAAGAGCGGGCGTGAGATACGTCGATGGATCATCGTCGGATGGGAGAAACATGAAAGCGTAGAATATCGCGATGTTCTTGTAGTTGAAGTCTATTTTGAGCGAAGCTAAGCACATGGTTCCATTACTGGAAGAACAAATCGATACTGGCAGCTTTCGTGCCTACCCAACAATAATTCAAAACGGTCATCCGTTTATGAGGTAGTTCTCCTTGACAGAGCAAGAGAGAAGCGTGCTGATATCCTTTTAGACAGCGCTTGCTACAGCAGCTCGTAGATTCTTGTAGATTAAAAAAATGTACAACTGATCAACCTCGAATCATTTATCGTGCAAGAGCAGGTTGTTCATCAGCCATCTTTCCAGCATTACTTTCCAAAAACGCGTCGGGCGATGTTTCAACGTGAGCAGATTTCACTTACGTATACCCCCGCTCCCCCATTTGAACCCAAAAATAAAAAAAAACTTTAAAAAATATCAACAAAAATCACATTTGAAATAACTGGTGCACAATAGCGTTATATGTACTGAAGAGGTCTGGTGCACAATAGCGTTATATGTACTGAAGAGGTCTGATGTCGCCATAAAGTGTGTACCTCTATTGCAGACGGAAGAGTGGACAGACGAACGGACACCATGATCACTACATACCGCCCGCTTAAACGGAGGGTATAACAATGAAAGGATGAAATATCAAAGAAGACTGACACAGTAGACTTCAGTGCAACAATACATATCAGTCGGCTACGACAGCAGGTTGAGAAATGTGTCATGTTTGTAGGGAGACAGGAAAGGATCACTGAAGCCTCGCGAAAAACATTTGCCACGCCAATATTTTACCGAAAGAGGGCCAAGCTGAGGAAGAGCTTGTACTCTTGATGGTACTCCATGAGCTGTTGATGGTACTCCAAAGGGCTGGTCAAACCCATTAAAGAGATATATGAAACGTTCTACCAGCACGAACTCTTACCAAGACCATCCAAAACTTTATTCCCGACAACAGCAAGGCTGAAACATTTCAGAAATGCCAATCGAACGCTTGGATTATAGTACAAGCATCATCCAATCGAATCATCGTATTGTGATGGATAGATCAGACTGGGCAATTGATGTGTATATGAGTGCCGCTATAAGTGGTAAGAGGTACACGCTTATCCTGATCACCTTCGTTCTCTTCTCCAAGTTTTGTGGGGAAGGATAAGAAGGGAATGGGACTGTTTCATAATGCACAGTTAGCTCCCCTTATCATTTACTGGTGAGTTCCGGTCGATAATGCTAGTGCATTTGTATTTTAAATTGGTCATTTTTAAAATTTAATATCTTTAAGACCACTTCCAATTTTAACATAATTCTTTTCGCATATTGAAATTCCGTGTTTCAACTTTTAATACAGGAAATGGCTTGTCGATACATGAAGCCGTTTTGTTAGGAACCAGTTTTAAAATACACAAATGCAATGCGGTTTTCCTTTATAATCCGTGGTTCTTCAGAAATTTAAAGAAGTACGAATTAAGTTTTGATCATTCGAGCTTATTGTAACTTATTGTTTTAAATATTATTTTCAAATAGAAAACATTTATTTTTTTTTATTATTTTTTTATTTTTTATTTTTATTTTTGTTGTAATTTATTTATTTATTTTCGGTTATGTGTAATACATACAAAACAATCTCATTAGCTAGCTCAATCTTTGTTCTGATTGTAATTTAATCAAAATTTGAGATGACAAACAGGTCACCTTATTGCAAATTACCTGAGAGGGTTACCCCACGCGGTTTGCAAAACATGTACCTTAATATACAGGTATATCAATATACAGGTGTAATTGAATTCGACTAGATGATATTTGACATGTAGCAGTAACCTGCCTTTAAAAAGAATATTCAGTTTCAATAAAATCTCAAATGATAAAATGCATAGAATAAAAGCCGGTCGTTTTTTAAGTTTAGTTTTATTTATTTATATTTACTTTTTATCCTTGCATGACTTGCACATTTCAATTTTGTCTTAAAACAAAACTACTGGTTTTTAAAATGTGTATTCCAATCCTATACAAATTTGCAAAAAAAAGGCAAAAGATGGTTATTTCAAATATTCTGGGTTAAATAGATATTGTTAAAAAAAAACAATTTTTGTTTTTTTACCTTGTTTTGTCACACCTGTATAATTTGTACATCAAAAAGTACACCGCTGATTTTGACATGTAAGCGATCCACAGGTGTTGATATTGTGTCCAGATTACAGGTAAACAGTATGCAATGTAGCAAATGGCATCATAATATAGATAAAATTGTTTTTCTTCAAAAAATTAACTGCATATGAAGATAATTTATGACATTTATTTGTGTCGATAGATGGTAACTTTACAAAATTATTTAAAAATAACTACAAAACATACGATTCTGCGATTTTCGGATGTTGAAGCTTAAATGTCATTTGTTGTAACTGCTCTGAAATTGTGTATATCATTATTCAGGGTTATTCACAATTTTATTTTAAACTTTGCCAATTTAACATTAGATTAAACGGGGCTTATCGACCGGAACTCACCAGTTCACTTACGAACCTAGCGGCGGACACGATAACTATAGATAGTGCAACAGTCCCATTTCGGTGACTTTCAAAATACTAAAAATACCGAAGTCGCATAAATTACAGTAAATTTCGTTATGCTGTACACGTGTTTCAAAGAGTAAACTCTCGTCAGCAGCATTAGAATCAAATATAAAGGAAAGCCTAAATCCAAAAGTAAAAACAAAGAAGTACTCAGTACTAGAGAATTAAGAAGCTCTGACAAAGTCACCGAGTTCTGTAATGAGGAGGTCAAGCAGCAGCTTTGCAAACATGGAGTTTAGATCTAATCCATCGAATATCAGGAGAAGTCGAGCGTGTTTAAACGCTGGAATCGCATCCTAGGGGAGATGTTCTAATACCTCTCCGCCAACTCCCAAAACCGCATACCTACCTATCCAGGAGGGCTAGTTCATATGATCAACACTGCCAAATACAATTTTATTAAATGACGCCAACAATGCTAGCTAATGCAGTTCCCAATAATTTGTATCCGAATGACGAAAAACAAAACATTCGAAAAGGAACCCCTGCTCCACTGTCTTCAAGAAATTCAATACGTAGAGTCGCCCTCATATCATCCCAAAGGCTTTAACAACGAGAAAAGCAAGGAATGGTGAGATAAAAAGGATAACAGAAAACACATACAATGGCTGAAAAATACAGTTACATGCCACGATTTACCAAGGAACTGCACAAAAAAACATATGAAAGAGAACAGACAAACGTAAACAACGATAGGAACTCGGGACATCAAGACTTTGTATCGACATCAGTAAGTGTAGGGTTAACTGGGTTTAACTCCATCATGCGAGCCAGGGTGTATCTCGCATTTAACTCCATCATGCGAACCAGGGTGTGTCTCGCATTTAGATCTCTCAGTGACATCGAACCCAAACCAGCGTGAAAGAAGTGTATGTTCAGTTGAAGGGATTCCAAACCTCCTCAACTCACGGATCAAGCAACCTGACTCATGACTAAGCTCCTACAGATAGTCCTCAATGATAAAAAGTGGGTTTCACTTAATCTTAATATGAATGATAATGTATTGGTGAGGTGAGCTGCAAGAGTAGAATATATGATTCTGAACGCCAACAGTGATGAAATCACTCTTTTAAAACCTGTAACTATAGGAAAATCCAGCTAGGTCTACAAATATGTGCAACACTATTATCTATATAATCTTAATCTAAATAACTTAGCTGCATAGTATTGGAAGACGAATGCAGAACAGGAGTAAGCCGCTTCAGCCCTCGGATTTCTTCGAATCTGGAACCGCTGTAGAAGATGGTGTACCTCATACGACATCGGTACCAGTGGTGAAAAGTCGGCCCTGGTCATGTCCTGAGTACAAACTATTTACGCTTCCTCCCGCAAAACTTTTATAATCCCTCGGTGAAAATGAATCTTCAGCAATATCTATAGCTTTTCAAACTGCCAGGGTGGGTTACTACTAATGCAGTTGGACCTAAGGCCCTGACAATCTTTTGAGTGCATACTATCAACACTTTTAAAAAGTTTCTTCGGAAGGTTTTGATATACATTGGTAAAAATAAAGCTAAGCAATATCTTAATCTTCAAAATCCCAGGGTGGGTCCCAATTTATTAAGTCAGTCCAACTGACTATTTTGCAGCAATTTTGAACTGTTCTCAAAAGTTTATACAACAAAGTTTTTGTCGATAGTTCGTCCATTGAAAGCCATTCCCTCAGCTTTGCTCTCGTCAATTGCCAGGGTGGGTAGCCTCTACTGAACACCAGGGGTCGAAAGTCGGCCCTAGACTGAATTTTGCACCATGTTTGAAATGCTCTCAAAAGTTTGATACAACAAAGTTTTTGTCGACCGCTCGTCAAATGATAGCCATTGCCCTCAGCTTCTTCCTCGTCAATTGCCAGGTTGGGTCACTTCTACTGAAATGTATACCACGGGTCGAAAGTCGGCCCAAGACTGAATTTTGCACCAAGTTTGAAATGCTCTCAAAAGTTTCCTACGGCAAAGCTTTTGTCGACCGCTGGTCAAATGAGAGCCATTGCCCTCAGCTTCGCCCTTGCCAATTGCCAGGGTGGGACACCTCTACTGAAATGTACACCAGGGGTCGAGAGTCGGCCAAAGACTGAATTTTGCACCAAGTTTGAAATGCCCTCAGTTTCCTACGGCAAAGCTTTTGTCGACCGCTGGTCAAATGATAGCCATTGCCCTCAGCTTCGCCCTTGCCAATTGCCAGGGTGGGACACCTCTACTGAAATGTATACCAGGGGTCGAAATTCGGCCCAAGACTGAATTTTGCACCAAGTTTGAAATGCTCTCAAAAGTTTCCTACGGCAAAGCTTTTGTCGACCGCTGGTCAAATGAGAGCTATTGCCCTCAGCTTCGCCCTTGCCAATTGCCAGGGTGGGTCACCTCTACTGAAATGTACACCAGGGGTCGAAAGTCGGCCCAAGACTGAATTTTGCACCAAGTTTGAAATGCTCTCAGTTTCCTGCGGCAAAGCTTTTGTCGACCGCTGGTCAAATGATAGCCATTGCCCTCAGCTTCGCCCTTGTCAATTACCAATGTGGGTCACCTCTACTGAAATGTAAACCAGGGTTCGAAAGTCGGCCCAAGACTGAATTTTGCACCAAGTTTGAAATGCTCTAAAAGTTTCCTACGGCAAAGCTTTTATCGACCGCTGGTCAAATGATAGCCATTGCCCTCAGCTTCGCCCTTGACAATTGTCAGGGTGGGTCACCTCTACTGAAATGTACACCAGGGGTCGAAAGACGGCCCAAGACTGAATTTTGCACCAAGTTTGAAATGCTCTCAAAAGTTTCCTATGGCAATGCTTTTGTCGACCGCTGGTCAAATGATAGCCATTGCCCTCAGCTTCGCCCTTTCCAATTGCCAGGGTGGGACACCTCTACTGAAATGTACACCAGGGGTCGAAATTCGGCCCAAGACTGAATTTTGCACCAAGTTTGAAATGCTCTCAGTTTCCTACGGCAAAGCTTTTGTCGACCGCTGGTCAAATGATAGCCATTGCCCTCAGCTTCGCCCTTGTCAATTACCAATGTGGGTCACCTCTACTGAAATGTAAACCAGGGGTCGAAAGTCGGCCCAAGACTGAATTTTGCACCAAGTTTGAAATGCTCTCAAAAGTTTCCTACGGCAAAGCTTTTGTCGACCGCCGGTCAAATGATAGCCATTTCCCTCAGCTTTGCCCTCGCTAATTGCCAGGGTGGGTCACCTCTTATGAAATGTACACCAGGGTTCGAAAGTCGGCTTTGAGTACATCATTTGAAAAAAAAATTAGCTGTTTACAGGATGTGACCGTGTACATTTGCAATTGATGTAAATTGTTGGCACTCAGGTAAAACCAATCTATGTGTGAAATTATTACTATGACGTTACCATTTGTAAGTAAAGTATCCCGGAATGCACGATGTCGCCATTATTTTGCATCATTATGACCAAATCCCTCCTTAAAAATCAAATTCTAATTCACATCATACTGTTTTTCAAATTAATTTTCTTCAATGTCTTTTCTGAAAATCGAACCCAAAAACATACCAAAAAGAAAAGAATGAAGAACGTGTATAAAAAAAATCTTAGGAAATGCGCTAAATAAACAGGAACTATATTCGAGGACAACGAAAATCTCAAGGGGACTTACAGCTCATTCAAATTATTGCAGTTGGAGTTAACATATGTGTTATGGTCTCATGTTCATTTACTCCATATCCTTTCGTAAAATATTTAATACCACGAAAATAACAGAGACTTAAAAGGAATCTCGTACCAGTATTTAATACTTAGTATAAGAATGCGTGGTGTGTTCCGCCGATTACGGAACCTATGTAAAAACTAGCTATTTGTTGCGTATGCTGGTTAGTGAATATTCACTCCACGGTGTTTTAAAACAAGCATATAAATCATATACGATGAAATGTGTGTTTTTTTTTATTGGTCGCTAAAATTTATTTGAAGTGATTTCTGGTATTCTTTTCATTATCGGTTTCCAGACATATCTCCTTATTGGTTGCTAGTTATTTGTCGCTAGCTTGAGCCTGGTACGAGAACGAAGTTAATTATGAAATTTCTCACACCGAGTTAATTTATTTAACAAGATGTGAGAAATTTCATAATTAACGTGTTTAAGTTGGTGAAAATGTTTTCTCTAATGACATAATATAAAACACAGAGGATTATGTTCCGAATAGATTTGGCGGGAAATTTCGCGCGAGTTGTTCTCTCAATAGAGTCGAGAAATATTTTTATAACATCGGTTAGGAGTTGCTAAAAATTAGAGAAAATAGTTTGCACAATGGGGGAGAAGCTATTCAATGATCCCTCAGATCTTGCATATGTAAAGAAGTTAAAATTATATAATTATGACAAAAAATACCAAAATATTCGCTCTAGACAAATTTCAAGCGATGAAAGTTTGTAACCTTCTAGCAGACCGTATCGATCCATATTTTGAAACAATAAGAACATTTCATTTTTATTGTACACGCCTGGTTTCCTAAAAACCTAGAATAAAAAGGGACTAAAAAATCTTTAATTTCTCTAACAACTGTAACAGGAGGGTCGGGTGTCCGCTGTGTCACCGTCCCCTCGTGTGTACTGACATGTCTTGATACCGGGCGACAACAGACAGACAGACGCCAAATGACGATATCAAGACGGTTCGTTCCTCTGGGATCTGAGTTATGGTAGAAAACAATACAAAAAGTTTACTTAGTTTAATAAAGAGAAAAATGTACTAGTACAACAACAGAATGATCAAAATAACATTCATGAGTCGATAGAAAGTATTCTAAATTTCCAAAATAATTTTAAGTAGCAAACTGCAGTCGCTAAGCCAAAGAGCGAGGTTCTCATTCAGATCCTCTGGTCAATTCCGACCAAGAACATTTGTCAACTATAGAATATATAGTAGAAGTTTATTTTCCTGAAATAAATATGATTGTTTTCAATATTTTGCAATAAAAGTCACAAACTTTAAAGTTCTGCATTTAAACACGGACTGTTCGATTTCTGCATCAAATTTATTGTTCATTACATTACAAATTAAAGTTATTTCCTCCGCAAC
>MJUU01034196.1:550-13839 GCA_002080025.1 Modiolus philippinarum
TCGGACGCTGTTCCATAGAGGGTACCCTACATCGAAAAATACCGATTTGGACCAACTTGGCTAATGTCGGCTGGACCTTGCTAGGAGCTTCGCAAAGTCGGGCATTATATGGCAGGTAGGTACATGTAATAGCTTTCATTTGAGCTATAGCATACGATCCCTAGACCCGTACGAAAATTTTGGGACCGAATTTACGGAGGGTACCCTAGGTTTGTATAGTGAAAACGGCAATTTGGACCAACTTGGCTAATGTCTACTGGGCCTTTCTAGGAGCTTCGCAAAGTTGGCCCTTATAGGGCAGGTAGGTACATGTAATAGCTTTCATTTGAACCATAGCGTATGACCACTAGACCCGTACGAAAAATTCGGACGCTGTTCCATAGAGGGTACCCTACATCGAAAAATACCGATTTGGACCAACTTGGCTAATGTCGGCTGGACCTTGCTAGGAGCTTCGCAAAGTCGGGCATTATATGGCAGGTAGGTACATGTAATAGCTTTCATTTGAGCTATAGCATACGATCCCTAGACCCGTACGAAAATTTTGTGACCGAATTTATGGAGGATACCCTAGGTTTGTATAGTGAAAACGGCAATTTGGACCAACTTGGCTAATGTCGGCTGGGCTTTTCTAGGGGCTTTGCAAAGTTGGCCCTTATAGGGCAGGTAGATACGTGTAATAGCTTTCATTTGAGCCATAGCATATGACCCCTAGACCCGTACGAAAAATTCGGACGCTGTTCCATAGAGGGTACCCTACATCGAAAAAATACCGATTTGGACCAACTTGGCTAATGTCGGCTGGACCTTGCTAGGAGTTTTGCAAAGTCGGGCATTATATGGCAGGTAGGTACATGTAATAGCTTTCATTTGAGCTATAGCATACGATCCCTAGACCCGACCGAAAATTTTGGGACCGAATTTACGGAGGGTACCCTAGGTTTGTATAGTGAAAACGGCAATTTGGACCAACTTGGCTAATGTCGGCTGGGCCTTTCTAGGAGCTTCGCAAAGTTGGCCCTTATAGGGCAAGTAGGTACATGTAATAGCTTTCATTTGAACCATAGCGTATGACCCCTAGACCCGTACGAAAAATTCGGACGCTGTTCCATAGAGGGTACCCTACATAAAAAAAATACCGATTTGGACCAAAGAAGTATATAGGGACAAGCAAACTTATATTTGTGGTGGTGTAGCGTTGTGGAGCCGGATGTGACGTCGCTGAAAGTGATGTAGACCGGAATGGATGTTACCGGAACACGAAGTGTTTATGTTGCGGATGCGGAAGGAACCCTCTTGGAAGTCCTTCCTGACTATTTTAGCCGGAAATGCGACCCCACACGGATGTTGTATAACCTTATTACATGACGCATTCGCGACCGGAATTTGTAATGTTCCCATATGTAGACCGGAAGTGGTCCTGTTGGAAGCCCTATTCGACCATTTTGACCACAAATGAGTTGTAGTACATGATGCATGCGTGACCGGAAGCAGGTATGTTTCTCTTGTTGTTAGCCATTTTGACCGGAAGTCGGATTTTTTTTGTGTTTTAATTGTATTATACCCATTTCAATGTTCGCCTTTATATTTTCTTCCTTTTTCTTTCATTTTCTTCCATGTCCCACCCTTTTAAATCTTTTAATATCAATTCACACCTTCGATATCCCCCTTTTCAATGTTGTTCTTTGTATTTTCTTCTTTTTTCATCCAACTTCTAGACTAATGTCCTTTTGTCTAATCCCTTTTCATCCAATTGTTTGAGTTATTTCCCCTTTTCCGGCAAATTTCTATCGTGTCGTATGCTATTTTTAGATTCCATGCCATTCCCCCTTAACTTATTTCATTTAATGATAATCTTTTTTCATCCAATCCTTAGAGTGATTTCCCCTCTCCCGCCATGATTCTATAGTTTCGTCTGCTATGCTATAGACCTTTGCAAATAATGTGGTTATCTTTTCCTGAATTTGAACTCTCCCATCAAAAGAAGGTACAAACACTCTTCGCTTGCGGTTTCACTTGTATGGTTATCTAACAATACACAAGTTAAACCCTGAATACATTTAAATTCTAACTAAATTAGTACAGTGTTACAGTAAACAATGTCATGGTAATCTAAATATGAACAGTTTTATGCGCTGTGTTCAGGATGAACTACACCTGCCGTGTTTGGTTGATAACCGGTACTCTTTATTTGTATTTAAATACTAAAACCGAAGGTCGGACAAAACCATTTTTAAAAGGCCAATTGCCATTTCATTATTGTTTCCTACGTAATTACATAATTATCTCCCTTTTTCATCTAATTCTTATGGTGATTTCCAATTTCAATCTTCGAAACAGAGGTGCATATCTCTTCCTACGTCAGATATCACCTCTGCCAAACCGGAAGGAGAGATTCCTCTCAAAATGGCCTATTTTCAGGATGCATACGACGTCACTGTGAAAAAGGCGTAGTACATCCGATATGGAGAACGAGGTGTGGCAGAGGTGATAATCTGACGTAGGAAGAGCTATAAACCTCTGTTTCGGAGATTGTTCCAATTTACCTCCTTAACTGCAATAATGTCGTCTGCTAGATGTCCCGCCATTTTTTATCAAATTCTTAGAATGATTTCCCCTTTCCCGCCTAATTGTTCTTCTATGATCTGCTATTCTTAGATTTCCCGCAAAATCATCTCCCTTTTTCTGTTGCCACGGTAATTTTCTTTTTCCATTCCCATATATTCCCCCTCCTTTTTACGTTGTTATCGATGATTTATATGTTTGAGACGTTCCCTTTACATAAAATTTCCTCCTCCTTTTTACGTTATTATCTATAATTTATATGTTTGAGACGTTCCCTTTATGTTTTATCTTGTTTGAAATGTTCCCGCCATTTTTTGCCATCTTGAAGCGGAAGTGCGGAGGTGAGAGAAGAAGAATTTTGTACATGCTCAATCAACCTGCGCAGAAAAACTGGAAACCGGAAGTCCGGACCTGAGCAAAGACAACCGGTGCCTTCTAATACGCCCACGTCCAAAGTATGTATACAGTGTACTATAGCTCAGTATCGTCCTGTCCATTGGAAAGAACAGTCACCATGTTCTCCTGCGACACGTGTGCAAAGCAGTTTACTGAGAAGAAAAACCTGTTACGTCACGAGTGTGGGGAAGACTGCCAGGAAGGATGCCCGACATAGGCATCAGAAGACCCACCAGCAAGAAGGGCGGAAGGCGCAGACCTACAGCTGCATTGTGTGTGGCCAGGTGTTCACCAGGAAGAGGCATGAAGCGGCCCACAGCTACAATATAACATGTGAAGTATGTGGCCAATACTTCAACAGACTGAACAGCCTGGCTGTATGAGAGACCGGATGCCAAGGAGAGACCACCGATGAAGAGACCAGGTGTACCAGTGCTTGGACCTGTGGAAGCAGACAAGGACAGAGTCACCTCCAGCTGCTGAACCTGTGGTGTTGACAAGATCCAGAGACGAGGACCCTGTACCTAAGGCATTGGAGGCCCATCTGGATAGAAGAGGCGACCGGTAACCGTGTCCAGGACTGACACGACTTCACTCTGAACCAGTTGTCAGATTTTACCTTTGAAGAGATGGTGCGCTACCTGGCCAGCCAACAAACCACAACTTTGAAGATAAACCTGTCTTTCTGTTTTATTTTGCGTCCTGTAGAGACTACAGAGCAACATTACTACCTTCCGAGCCAGAACAACGCCAGGTTTTTTGAGACGCCATATCTGATTAGAACGGCCGAAGATTTGGAGAAGTTCACCGAGGAGCTGAGCAGACACGATGTCCTGGAGTATGTGCGGCAACAAAGGCCAGATACCAAATGGGATGTCCACCTGCTGACAAATGTGACATTTTATGTTAATGAGCTGATCCAGCATCCTATTGGTGCCAGAGTGGTTGTGCCAGACTTCTTCCTGAGGAACCAATGCTTGGTATGTATGACTGGAGGGCACAATGGGCCGTGCGAGGATGATCTCTGCTTTTTCAGGTGTTTAGCTGTGCACAATGGGGGTGCAGTGACCGCAGTCGAGACTTCAGGAAAGACGTACTACAGAGAGTACCTCCAGAACAGACAGATGGCTGATGCAGAGTTCAGAGTGTGTGTTAGAACGATTTAGTGGTGTTGGAGCAGTTGTTGCAGATCAACGTGTTTGTTTACGGCCTTTAGCAGACAGACGTAGGAGATGTTGTAGCTAGATTGGTACGACCGTCACCCTACAGCTACGAAAGTACGATGAACCTGATCCTGTACCAGCAGCATTTTAGCTACATTACAGATGTGGAGAAGTAAAGCCACAGCTACGTGTGTTCCAAGTGTGACAATTTTGGACCCCTATTGGACATCTGCATCGTCATGAGAAGACCTGCACTGGAGGTGTGATTTACCCGATGTGTGTACCATACCCAGTATACGATCTTCGAGCAATTGGGAGACGGGTCCATCTACGCAGCAGGCGAGGACAGGTATTATCCTTACAGAGTCACCTATGACATCGAGGTGAAGCTACAGATAGAAGACCTTTGGAGAAAGTGAAATGGACCAACCAATATGTCCTGCTGAGTGTCTGTGTGTACCAACGTGCCTGGGTACACGGTACCAGTGTGCTTTGTGTCCGAGGGCGATTCAAAACAGACGGTGGAGTCATGTTTTAGCTACCTGACAGTAATCAGCTATGATGCCTACATATTGATGGAGAAGTACAAAGGTGTTTCAGGAGATCCAGGAAAGACTTGACAGCGGCTTGGATGGTTTGAGTGATGAAGAAAGAAAACGCCAAGAGAAGAAGCACTACCTGAACAAGATACAGCAGAAGTTCGAGCGCCTCCTGAAAGAGATACCAGTGGTCGGATTTAACTCAGGGAGATATGATGTTAATACCATGAAAATAGACTTTTTTGCAGAACTGGCGAGGAGTCAGAAGATCGACCACGTGGTGAAGTGAAGTAACACCTTAATGTATGTGAAGACTAAAGTGCTAAAGTTGCTGGATATTTCCATCTACCTAACTCTTGGGTTTAGATACAGTCAGTTTCTGAAAGCGTATGATTGTACGGAGGAAAAGGGTTTTTCCCTTATGAGTGGATGACGTCCTTGGAGAAACTGGAGATGAACCAGTTGCAGGCCCACGATACCTTCTTCAGCAGTTTGAAGAACAGTGACATTACAGAAGATGAGTACCAGCTGTGCCATAAAGTGTGGTAAGACCAGCAGATGACCAGCATAAGGGAGTTCCTGGTTTGCTAAAACTATAAAGATGTAGAGCCTTTGTTGGTTGCCATCGGTTGGATATACCCAGAACGTGGCTAACTTCAAGGATTGAATCAGCTTACATGCGCTGATGTTAAATTATATGTTCCAGGACTTGTAGAACTACTTCACCTTGCCTGACGAAAAGAACAAAGACTTGTACCAGCTGTTTAAGAGCAATATGGTGGGAGGACCCAGCATCGTGTTTCATAGATACCACTAGAAAGATGTCACTTACATTAGACCGACAGAGTACGGGGAGCAAAGACCTGCAAGAAGATTATCGGATACAATGTCAACGCCCTTTATCTGTCGTGTATTATGAAGATACCAACTGGACACTTTTTAGCGTCGGAAGACCGAGACCAGTTTCCGGAGAGAGACTCCCAGAAGATACGAGAGGATGTTTATCGACTGGTTGGAATGAGAAGCTCACCAGACTGGTTTCCACATCAGACACCAGAGTAACGACAAAAAGAAGTTGTTTGGAATGGGAAGATTGCATGTGGATGGTTATTGAAGGAGATCAACATGCTGTATGAGTTCCAGGGATTTTACTGGCACGGACATGATTGTTGAACCAGGGAAATACAGATGAAGAAGGCCAGACGAAAGAACACCGGTACCAGCGAAACCAGCAGAGGAAACAGTAGTACTTAGTGGAGAATGGTTATGGTGTTACACAGATATGGGAATGCGAATAGGAGCAGCTGAAGAAGGAAATCCGGTTGTGGCAGATTTTGTGAAGAACAAACAGAGACCATGCGATGGGCAGTTCAAGATGCCAAAGCAGTCTGTTTATGAAGCGGTGATGGATGACCGGATCTTTCGTGCTGTCGAGATCGACTTGAAAGTAAATGACGATCTGAAGGAGAAGTTTGCAAATATGCCTCCCATCTTCAAAAATACAGTTTACCCAAGTCAGATTTTTCCAGAAATTTGGTGACCAAGTCAGTGATGCCAGAAGAGCCGGAGATGCTGATCCCAAGAAGAAGATTGTAGCTGAGACAATGATATTGGAAGGCAACTCATCCTATGGAATGACGGTCACCTACAATAAGCGCCATACTGATGTGCTGTTTTGAAACGCAAGTGAGTCGATATCCATCCTTCCGGAGATGCAATCAGCTGGACGATAAAACGTTCGAGTTCGAGATGAGCAAGAAGACCATCCATCTGAACTTTCCCCTGCAGATTGAATATACCAGTACAGGAAGCTGCGAATGCTGGAGTTGCGGCTTCCTGGATATAGTGCATACATGGCTCTATCTACAGAGACTTTGGAAGAGGTGATCAAACCAGAGATGAGACAGCGGTATGAAATTTATAAGACCAACTGGTTTCCTAGACAGGACACTCCAGAGCATGCAGCGTACGACAAGAGGATTCCAGGCTTGTTCAAGGAAGAGTATAGTGGAGATGGTATCATCGCCTTGTGCAGCAAGACGTACTACTGCTTCGGAAAAGATAATAGCTTCAGCTGCAAGGGAATCAATAGGAAGACGACCAGGAACCAGGTGACCAAGGAAAAGTGTGTGGATGAATTACTCACGAAGAGTTGTGGTACTGGTACCAACAAAGGCTTCAGAACAGTGGACAATCATGTCTTCACGTACCTGCAAGAAAAGAGTGGTTTCTCCTACTTCTATCCCAAGAGACGTGTTGGCTGATGGAGAGTCTACAGCACCGCTAGAGATTTTGACTTTGGAAGGCAGGTTTCCCGACTGTTGTATTTAAACGTTTCCTAATAAAAAAAATTGGAAAAAAAATTAAAAAAGGAAAATTAAAAAAAAAGTGAATGCAGCCTATCCTAAGGGATGGCTGGTCACAAGCCAGGATAAATGCAGAGTAGCTTTTTATTGCTGCGGTCAAGGAAGCGGCAAAACTTTCAGTTTACCGAAATTAAGATTTACAAACCAAGCTCTCTACCTTTCATTGACTCCCCGTCGAGTAAAGACAACATTGTATACATTTGTCAGGTTTTCACGTCTGATATATCTACAATGTAGACATTTAACATCGATAAATCGAACACATTATGTAAGCTTGGGGTGTTCATCTTCATTACAATCAAAGTTTTGCAACTTCCTTGACCGCAGCAATAAAAAAAGAGTTGAAGTTGTTACACAGGAAGAAGATGGTTTCAGAACAATGGTGAAAGAAGAAGATGGTTAGAGTTACAGAAATGGGTAAAGAAGATAATAAATATACATGTATATAGTTAGAGCTCCAGATGGTTAGAGTTCCTAAAGGAAGTTCCGAGTTCCAAGTGGTCAGAGTTCTTGAAAGGTAAGTCATTTTACAAGTTTGAACTTTTAGTTTAGCTTTAATTTTAACTTAACTGTAATTTTTGCTTAACTTTAACTTGTACCTGAGTTCAAAAAGAGATGTGATGTCTTGAACTTGAGTTTTTAACTTTATAACTTTAACTTGTACTTGAGTTCAACAAAAAGATTGGATATCTCGAACTTAAACATAAAAAGAGTTTAAGATAATACACAAAAGGACAAAATTTGTTCTGAAAAGGACCATGCATATCTCTTTTGTTTACCATCATTCATTCTTCTTTCATCAGTTCTTCACTGAACACTTGGAACTCTAACCTTTGTTCTGGAACACTAACCATTGGCTTCTTTCGCAATCTGGACTTCTAACCATTGTTCTGGAACCATCGTCTTCTTGTCTATTATCTTAAACTCTTCTTCTATCTTAAGTTCGAGATATCCAATCTCTTGGTACCAGTACCAGAACTCTTCATGAGTAATACATCCGTTTACTTTTCTTTGGTCACATGGTTAGTCTTCCTATTGATGCCCTTGCAGCTGAACTTATAATCTTTTCTGAAGCAGTAGCACGTCTTGTTGCACAAGGCGATGATACCATCTCCAGTATACTCTTCCTTGAACAAGCCGTCCTCTTGTCATACGCTGCATGTTCTGGATTGTCCTATCTAGGAAACCAGTTGGTCTTCTTCATTTCATACCGCTGTCTCATCTTTGGTTTGATCACATCTTCCAAAGTCTCTGAAGATTGAGCCATGTATGCACTATTGGTGTTTATAGATCATATCTGGAAGTCTCTTCTGTCCACATATACATACAGGAAGTCGTAATAAAAATCCAGCATTCTCAGCTTCCCGTACTGGTATAAAAAAAGAATCCAATCTGCAGGCGAGGGTCCAGATGGAGGGTCTTCTTGCTTATCTCCAACTCGAACGCTGTCTCGTCCAGCTGATTGCATCTCTGGCAGGATTGGTCCACAAGATGTCGGCTCTCTTGCGTGTCTTGGCAAAAACAGCACATCATTATGGCGTTCATTGTAGGTCACCATCTTTCCATAGGATGAGTTGCTTACAATTTCATCGTCTCAGCTACAATCTTTTTGTTGGAATCCGCATTTCCGGCTCTTCTGGCATCACTGACTTGGTCACCAAACTTCTGGAAATATCTGGCTGGGGTAAACTCCAACACTTGATGAATCTTCGTCACCTTCAATCCATGTTGCACATACCACTTCAGCGACGGTGTGATGATCAGGATCTCCCCAAATATGCTACCAATCAAACACTTCTTCTTCTGGTTCATGATCTATTTCTCCTCAGCATAAGTCCTCATGTGGTCTCCAATATTTTACCTGGACACTTCTGTATTCTTGAAGATGGGAGGCATCTCTACAAACTTCTCCTTCGGATCGTCATTTACTTCCAAGTCGACTTCCACAGCACCAAAGATCCGGTCATCCATCACCGCTTTATAAACAGACTGCTCTGACATCTTGAACTACCCATCACACGATATCTGTTCGTCCAAGTCGCTATCCAGTCTTTCCTGGATCTCCTGGAACACACCTTCGTACCTCTCCATCAATCTTCTGTAGGCATTATAGCTGATTACTGTCAGGTAGCTCAAACAGGACTCCATCGTCTTCTTTGAATCACCTTCAGATACAAAGCACGCTGGTACCGTGTACCCAGGCACGCTGGAACACACAGACACACTTAGCAGGACATGGTGGTTGGTCTGTTTCACTTTATCCAAAGGTCTTCTATCTCTAGGCTGAAGCACCACCTCGATGTCATAGGTGGCTCTGTAAGGATAATACCGGTCCTCCGCTGCTACGTAGATGGATTCGTCTTCCAACTGCTTGAAGATCGTATACTGGGTATGGTACACACCTCCAGGAAACTTGTAGATGACATCTCCAGTGCAGCTCATCTCATGACGATGCAGATGTCCAATATAGGTCCATAAATGGTCATACATGGAACACAGGTAGCTGTGGCTGTACTTTTCCAAATCTGTAATGTAGCTAAAATCTGCTGGTACAGGTTCAGGTTCATCGTACTTTCGTTGAACTGGAACAACTGCTCCACCAAGTCGTCCAAACAAACAACCTTGAACTCTGCAGCAGCCATCTGTCTGTTCTGGAGGTACTTTCTGTAGTACGTCTTGGCTGAAGTCTCGACTGCGGTCACTGCAGCCCAACTGTGCACAGCCAAACACCTGAAAATCAGTGATCATCATCGTACGGCCCGTTGTGGCCCTCCAGTCATACATACCAAGCACTGGTTCCTCAGTAAGAAGTCTGGCACAACCATCCTGGCACCAAGAGGATGATGGATCAGCTTATTGATATCAAATGTCACATTTGTCAGCAGGTGGACTACCCATTTGGTATCTGGTCTTTGTTGCTGCACATAATCCAGGACATCGTGTCTGCTCAGCTCATCGATGAATTTCTCCAAATCTTTAGCCGTCCTAATCAGATGTGACGTTTCAAAAAAAACCTGGCGTCATTCTGGCCCAAGTGGTAGTAGCTTAGCTCTCCAGTCTCTACATATCGCAAAATAAAACCAAAGGACAGGTTTATCTTCACAGGTGTAGTCTGCTGGCTGGCCAGGTACCGCACCATCTCTCCAAAGGTTGAATCTGACAACTGGTTCAGAATGAAGTTGAATCAGTCCTGGACACGGTTACCGGTCGCCTCTTCTGTCCAGATGAACCTCCAATGCGTCAGGTACAGGATCCTCGTCTCTTGATCTTCCGGCAACACCACAGATTCAGCAGGACTTTCCATAAGTGGTTATAACTCTGTCCTTTTCTGCTTCACCATAGGTCCAACCACTGGTACAACTGGTCTCTTCATGGGTGGTCTCTCCTCTGCATTCGGTCGTTCATGCACGGTGACGTGCCAGGCTGTACAGTCTGTTGAAGTATTAGCCACATACTTCACATGCCATGCTGTAGCTGTGGGTCGCTTCATGCCTCTTCCTGAAGTCTGCTCTGGTTAATACTTGGTCACACACACTGCAGCTGTAGACCTGCGCCATCTGCCCTTCTTGCTGTTTGGTCTTCTGATGCCTATCTCGGGTCTCCTTCCTGGCAAACTCATTCCCACACTCGTCACAGGAATACGCATCTTGGTCCGCTAGGTGGCTGTTCATATGACGTAAAAGGTTCTTCTTCTTAGTAAACAGCTTTGCACACGTTTCGCAGGAGACCATGGTGACTGTTCCTTCCAACGGGCAGAACGATACTTAGCTATAGTACACTGTATATATACATTGAACGCGGATGTGACAGAAGACACCGGGTGTCTTCGCTCAGGTCCGCACTTCCGGTTTCGAATTTTTCTGTGCAGGTAGATTGGGAATGTACGAAATTCCTGGTCAAATCAAGGGGTGTCTTATCTCACGTCCGCACTTCCACTTCAAGATGGTGAAAAAATGGTGGGAACATCTCAAAAAGGATGAAATATAAGGAGAACGTCTCAAACATATAAATTATAGATGATGACGTAAAAAGGAGGGGGAAATGGGAGAGATGAAAAAGAAAATTACGATATATGCATGGCAATAGAAAAAGGGAAATAATTTAGTGGGAAATCTCAGAATAGCAGCCCATAGTAGAAAATTAGGCGGAAAAGGGGAAATCACTCTAAAATTTGGATAAAAAATGGCGGGACATCTAAAAATTGCAGATTATTGAAATTAAGGGGGAAAGGGGAAATCACCCAAAGAATTCGATGAAAAAGGGAGATAATTATGTAATAACGGAGGATATTATAATGAAATGACAACAGCAGACCACACTATAGAACCAGACGCTCCAAGGAGCCTGTATCCCTCACCTGGCTTTCAGTTTCCACAATCAAGCTAACATTTTAAGCTATACATTTGAACTTCAGTCCCTCAAACTTTGGTAGTTTGAACACCACCAATCCGTTTTTGAAGTCCCAACATCAACATCAATATTTATTTGGAAACCAAATTTCTTTAAAATCAGACAATGTTGAATTTTCCCAGCTTTTATGGCGGCCATTTTGATAATGGCAGTCAACGAACAATTTTCAACACCGGTTTTGAAGACGCAAAATCAATATCCACTTGGATACCAAATTTCATTGAAATCGGACAATGTTGAATTTTCCCGCCTTTTTGGCAGCCATTCTGAAAATGGCTGTAAGCGAACATATTTTAACATCAGTTTTGAATTTGTGACATCAACTATTTGGAAACCAAGTTTCATTGAAATCGGACAATGTCGAATTTTCCCGTCTTTTTTGGCGGACATTTTGAAACTTGCAGCACACGAACACTTTCCAACAACGGTTTTGAAGTTGTGGTTTGAAATAACCTGACTTCCGGTGACAACACTTCTGGTGAACGTCATTTCCTGCTCCACTACGCTCCACCACCGGTCGTCCCTAAATAATACATGTATCTTGGACCAAACCGGTATTTTTCGATGTAGGGTACCCTCTATGGAACAGCGTCCGAATTTTTCGTACGGGTCTAGGGATCATACGCGATGGCTTAAATGAAAGCTATTACATGTACCTACCTGCCCTATAAGGCCCAACTTTGCGAAGCCCCTAGAAAGGTCCAGCCGACAATACCAAAGTTGGTCCAAATTGCCGTTTTCACTATTCGAACCTAGGGTACCCTCCGTAAATTCGGTCCCAAAATTTTCGTACGGGTCTAGGGATCATACGCTATGGCTCAAACAAAAGCTATTGCATGTACCTACCTGCCATATAATGGCCGACTTTGCGAAGCCTCTAGCAAGGTCCAGCCTACATTAGCTAAGTTGGTCCAAACCGGTATTTTTCGATGTAGGGTACCCTCTATGGAACAGCGTCCGAATTTTTCGTACGGGTCTAGGGATCATACGCGATGGCTTAAATGAAAGCTATTACATGTACCTACCTGCCCTATAAGGCCCAACTTTGCGAAGCCCCTAGAAAAGTCCAGCCGACAATACCAAAGTTGGTCCAAATTGCCGTTTTCACTATTCGAACCTAGGGTACCCTCCGTAAATTCGGTCCCAAAATTTTCGTACGGGTCTAGGGATCATACGCTATGGCTCAAACAAAAGCTATTGCATGTACCTACCTGCCATATAATGGCCGACTTTGCGAAGCCTCTAGCAAGGTCCAGCCTACATTAGCCAAGTTGGTCCAAACCGGTATTTTTCGATGTAGGGTATCCTCTATGGAACAGCGTCCGAATTTTCCGTACGGGTCTAGGGGTCATACGCGATAGCTTAAATGAAAGTTATTACATGTACCTACCAGCCCTATAAGGGCCAACTTTGCGAAGCTCCTAGAAAGGCCCAGCCGACATTAGCCAATTTGGTCCAAATTGCCGTTTTCACTATACAAAACTAGGGTACCCTCCGTAAATTCGGTCACAAAATTTTCGTACGGGTCTAGGGATCGTCTGCTATAGCTCAAATGAAAGCTATTACATGTACCTACCTGCCATATAATGCCCGACTTTGCGAAGCTCCTAGCAAGGTCCAGCCGACATTAGCCAAGTTGGTCCAAATCGGTATTTTTCGATGTAGGGTACCCTCTATGGAACAGCGTCCGAATTTTTCGTACGGGTCTAGGGGTCATACGCTATGGTTCAAATGAAAGCTATTACATGTACCTACCTGCCCTATAAGGGCCAGCTTTGCAAAGCTCGTAGAAAGGCCCAGCAGACATTAGCCAAGTTGGTCCAAATTGCCGTTTTCACTATACAAACCTA
>MJUU01034198.1:0-25316 GCA_002080025.1 Modiolus philippinarum
TAAATCCAACCACTGGCAGCTCTTTCAGGTGGCGCTCCAGCTTCTGCTCTTTCTTGTACAGGTAGTGCTTCTTCTCCTTCTGTTCTCTTTCTTCGTCACTCAACCCATCCAAATCGCTGTCAAGTCTTTCCTGGATCTCCTGGAACACATCGTCGTACTTCTCCATCAGTCTTCTGTAGGCATCATCGCTGATCTCTGTCAGATAGCTCAAACAGGACTCCACCGTCTTTCTGGAATCACCCTCCGACACAAAGCACACTGGTTCCGTGTACCCAGGCACGTTGGAACATACCGACACACTCAGCAGGACATGTTGGTTGGTCCACTCCAGTTTCTCCGAAGGTCTTCTATCTGTCGGCTGCAGCATCACCTCGATGTCATAGGTGGCTCTGTAAGGATAATACCGGTCCTCTGCTGCTACGTAGATGGACTCGTCTTCCAACTGCTCGAAGATGGTAGGATTGGTATGGTAGACGCCTCCAGGAAACTTGTAGATCACATCACCAGTACAGGTCTTCTCATGACGATGCAGCATACCAATATGGGTCCATAGTCTGTCACACTTGGAACACAGGTAGCTGTGGCTGTACTTCTCCATATCTGTGATGTAGCTGAAATGCTGCTGGTACAGGTTCAGGTTCATCGTACTCTCGTAGCTGTAGGGTGACCGTCGTACCAATCTAGCTGCCACATCTCCATCGTCTGTCTGCTGGAGGTCGAACACAAACACGTTGACCTGGAACAACTGCTCCAACACCACCAAGTCGTCCAAACACACACCCTGGAACTCAGCAGCAGCCATCTGTCTGTTCTGGAGGTACTCTCTGTAGTACGTCTTGGCTGGAGTCTCGACATCCTTCACTGGAGCTCCTCTGTGGACAGCCAAACATCTGAAAAAGCACAGATCATCCTCGTATGGTCCATGGGACCCTTAAGTCATACATACTAAACCCTGGTTCCTCAGGAAGAAGTCTGGCACAACCACTCTGGCACCAATAGGATGCTGGATCAGCTTGTTGACATAGAAGGTCACGTTGGTCAGCAGGTGGACTACCCATTTGGTATCTGGTCTCTGGTGCCTCACATACTCTAGGACATCGTGTCTGCTCAGCTCTTCGATGAACTTCTCCAAATCTTCCGCTGTTCTAATCAGATGTGGCGTCTCAAAAAACCTGGCGTTGTTCTGGCTAGGATGGTAGTAGCGCAGCTCTCCAGTCTCTACGTGTCTCAAGATAAAACCAAACGACAGGTTTATCTTCACCGCTGTGGTCTGCTGACTGGCCAGGTACCGCACCATCTCTTCAAAGGTTGAATCCGACAACTAGTTCAGTGTGAAGTTGTACCGGTCCTGGACACGGTTTCCGGTCGCCTCTTCTGTCCGGATGGACCTCCAATGCCTCAGGTACAGGGTCCTCGTCTCTGGATCTTCAGACAACTCCACTGGTTCAGCTGGACTCTCCATGGGTGGAGGGGACTCTGTTCTGGTCTGCTTCACCACAGGTCCAATCACTGGTACACCTGTTCTAATCATCGGTGGTCTCTCCTTGGCATCTGGTCTCTCATGCAGGGCTCGATGACGTGCCAGGCTGTCCAGTCTGTTGAAGTATTGGCCACATACTTCACAGGTCATGTCGTACTTGTGGGCCGCCTCATGCCTCTTCCTTGAATCTGGTCTGCTGAACTCTTTATCACAGATACTGCAGCTGTAGGTCTGCGCCGACTTCTGCCCTTCTTGCTGGTGGGTCTTCCGATGCCTATCTCGGGCATCCTTCCTGGCAAAGTCTTTCCCACACTCATCACAGGTATACGCCTCTTGGTCCGCTAGGTGGCTCTTCATATGACGTAACAGGTTGGTCTTCTCTGTAAACTGCTTTGCACACGTCTCGCAGGAGAACATGGTGACTGTTCCTTCCAATGGGCAGAACGATACTGAGCTCTAGAACGTAGTATATATACTTTGGACGCGGACGTGATAGAAGACACCGGGTGTCTTCGCTCAGGTCCGCACTTCCGGTTTGCAGTTTTTCTGCGCAGGTGGATTGAGCATGTACAAAATTCCTGATTGGTCAATTCAGGGGGTGTCTTCTCTCACGTCCGCACTTCCGGTCAAGATGGCGGGAAAATGGCGGGACCATCTCAAAATGGTTGAAATACATGGGGAACGTCTCAAACATATATAAAATAGATATATAGGAGGGGGACATGGGAGGGATATTACCATGGCAACAGAAAAAGGGAGATAATTTGGCGGGAAATCTAAAATTAGCAGGCAAAACAATAAAAAAGGGCGGGAAAGGGGAAATAACTGATTTCAATCAAAATTGGATCTAAAAATAGCAGACGACAGTATAGAAATATGGCGGGAAAAGGGAAATCACTCTAAGAGTTGATTGAAAAAGGGAGATAATTAAGTACAAAAGGGGGACACAATGGCAAAAGCAGACGACACTATAGAAATATGGCGGGAAAAGGGAAATCACTTTAAGAATTGGATGAAAAAGGGAGATAATCAATAAATATAATAGGGAACAAAATAGCAATAGCAGACGACACTATAGAAATTGGGCAGGAAAGGGGAAATCACTCTAAGAATTGGATGAAAAAGAGAGAAATATATAGAACAATACTGAAAAAGGGGCTGAAAAGGTGTAACAACATTTAAAAAAGATTGGGATTATGGAGAAAATTGGATGAAAAAAGTAGAAAATACAAAGAACAATACTGAAAAGGGGCAAAATGCTATTAAACATTAAAAACGGTATTAGTCTAAACATTGGATTGCAGAACAATACTGAAAAGGGGTTGAAAAGGTATACCAACAATAAAAAGGGTGAGACAAGGAAGGAAATGACAGAAAATGGAAGAAAATATAAAGAACATTGTTACAACATACAAAAAGGGGGAATAATGAAAGAAAACACCCGACTTCCGGTCTATACCAGGGGCTACGCCCACTTCCGGTCGCGCATGCGTCATGGACTTATGTCAACCGTGAACCTTGCAGGGTCACGTGTTGTTCCAACACGTCATTTCCTATCAACATGGCTACCTACAGTAGATAAATACCGACTTCCGGTCTATACCAGGGGCTACGCCCACTTCCGGTCGCCCATGTCCACTGTAATAAGGTGAAACCACACCCCTGCTGGGTCTTACACTCTTTCAACACGTCATTTCCTATCAATAGGCCCGACTAGGGCTTCCAATAAGACCACTTCCGGTTTACAACATGGGGCTACGCCCACTTCCGGTCGCGCATGCGCGCTCCACTTAAGTCAACCGTGACCCCTGCGGGGTCACGTGTTGTTCCAACACGTCATTTCCGGTCAATATGGCTACTTACAGTAGATACACGCCCACTTCCAGTCGCGCATGCGCGCTCCACTAAAGTCAACCGTGACCCCTGCGGGGTCTTGCACTCTTTCAACCCACCATTTCCGGTCAATATGGCTACTTACAGTAGATAAATACCTACTTCCGGTTGCGCATGCGCAATGTTGACATGCTATGCATCGGTCACGTGACTTCCGCTTCTGGTCACGTGACTTCCATCACGTCATATCCGGTCTACGTCACTTCCGGTGACGTCACTTCCGGCTCCACCACGCTCCACCACCACAAATGCGACCTGAACTGTACTCATATACTACTCTTTTGGATCAATAAAAAACATGGCCGCCAGCACGAAACATAGTTTAACATTGGACCCTATGGGAAAAATCTTCATTTTCATGATCTACTCTGAAACCATTAAAGCAAATTTAACTTAACTGTATTGGAGTTTTGAATGGAATTATATTAACAAAGAATACTTATTTCAATTGAATCTAACAAAAACATGGATGTGAGGAGAACATAGCTTAACATTAGACCCTATAGGAAAAANATATTTGGTCGTCAGCATAGGCACGGCTTAAAAGCATCTTTGTCAGATGAGCGATATCAGTATCTGAGCCTCTACTTGTATTTACTTCCGATGTATAGCCAAAATCAAAATTATTCTGTTTTCTAAAATGAAGAAAAAGGTTGTTTCTCAATTCCTTATTTAGTTTACAATTAAGAAAGAAATAACATTCATCGTCAATTTTATTTTCACAATAATGGCACAGTCCATTTTTTCTTGGTATTTTCTTGTATCTACAGAACCACATACATTTGGAATGTAGGGTTGCTCTCTCTAGACAGGTATTAAGCTTAAAGAGGTCTGCTATGACGGTTGTCATATTTCAATTCCTATTCCTCTATCAATTAAAACGGACCTCTATCTGTTTCAAAAACATCATCGACGAATACTATTTTTAAATGATGACACAGCAATTCTTCTCAGGTATGACCATTTTACTTTTGTCATATAAACTAATGGACAAGTCTAAGGTAAACGGAATGGTCACACCATTTAAATGACAAGGGACAGCAGATGCAATCAGGACCAACAGACGCTACAAGTTGAAGTAGAGCGTGGCAGTTTGGTTTTAAGTATTACATTTTGAACATTTTTAATACCCGTCAGATTATTTTTTTCCCATATTCACAATGCCAGATGCTGACCAGAGAATTTTTTGGGGCAAAAGTCAGGGCCAGAATTTTTTTTTCTAAAAAATACCAGCCCCCCCCCCCCCCTGAAAATCAAATGGTCCGTGCCTAAAGAGCATAACATTTCTGCAAATTTTAAAGCTTCAACGTGAACCAATAAATAAAATCGAGACATTTCGTTGTGCATGCTGGTTTTCACTTTCGAAGCGTATTTCTTTGAAACAATAAATGTATTGTAGTAATTTTTATGTCATTTCATAGATTTGAGGGTGTTTTCTATCATTATATAACCATAAGATGATTGAGTTTTTGACTGACATGAACAAAAGATTGACATATTCGTGGAAATCACTGACAGGATGTGTTAGCAATCGTTCCATTACATCTACTGCCCCAGTTGTCGTTAATATGATGTTGGTATTGTTGTGTCATCAGTTGAAAATAATACTTATTGACGATGCTTTTCAAAAAACAAAATACCTATTTTTTCCATCTTTCTAATCAAATCAAATCAAATCAAATATTTATTGTCATATAAACATAGTTTGTGACATTAACAAATAAAACTAAAACAAGCAAGTAAAAAAAATAAATTAAAGAGTTATGAGTCCCCTGTCCTTAGTTCTAATGACCTTTTATAAAGGGCCCTATTTTTTCTACTTGCTTTAGTGTTGATGGGCACAGCAAAAATTTAATTTCTCATTTTCAGTGAACGTGTTAAAATTTTTAGCATCCTCAGATACAATTACGTTGAAAAGATCTGATCGTAAAGTAGAATTTTTCTTACAATGTAACAAAAAGTATAATTCATCGTCCAAAATATTGCAAAAATGGAATAGTCTATTTTCTCTTGGTATCGTTAAGTATCTACCTTTTTCTATTAACAAATTATGATCACTTATTCTTAATTTTGCAATTTGCCTTCTTTTTTTTTCCAAAAATATGTGAATTTAAGTAAATTTCTTTTTCCAAATTTTTTTGGAGATTTTTATATAAAAAATGTTGCTAGTATTATCTTTTTTTTCCACATTTTTGATCATTGACCCTTTTGTAATAATTGAAAATTGTATTTTTAGATTTTTTTTATTTAGACTAGCTGACTTTTACTGTTTACACCTTCTAAATTATCTAGTCCTAAGTTTATCTCCTTTGCAATATCTTTAATATATGTGTACCAAGTATAACTGAAGAGTCTTATTTTTTTGTTAATAAGAATGATTCATGTAACAAGGATTTGACAGTAGAATTTGAAAATCTAATAAATAATAATAAACTTTGAATTTTTATTTTTAGTTCTAATGGATATCTACCTAATTCAGTTCGTACTGCTAAATTAGAAGAGGTTTTACGGATAGTTATAAAATATATTTGATAATTTCAATAAAAGTTATTTTTTTTATATATAGAAAGGAACCTAATGAGGAAATTTGAAAAATCTAGGAGCAAAATTTATATAAGTGCCGTCGTAGCAAGAGTTTTTAAACATCCTCATTGTCCTATGCATTACCATTAATCTTTATTCATATGCGGAATAACATGATTTAGAAATTCTATAACAATTATGAAATAGAATTTACCGTGATATCTTGCTAACATCCCTTCTATAAACGTGTCTTCTGTTTTGCTATCAATCCATGCTAATTTTGCCTGAAATGCTTCGCACATTCTCTGTAAAAAGGTATCCATTTGTTATTGATACAGTTATTTTGATGATAGTAAATGTGGTTGAAATGATTTATGAGATAAAATAAAGCACGAACATCGTCTGTCGTTAGCAACAAAGTACTGAAAATTAAAAAGAAATGGAAAATAATCAGAGTTTGATTAAAAAGGCTATCCTTACAGCGAATTTAATTCATCGTGTACTGTCTCAAACAAAATTGCAATGAAATCCTTCTGTATCACATACAAACGAAATGCATGATGCACGCACACGATTCATACGCTGATTGTTCAGATATTGCAACTTGAATGAAACATGAAAATCAACATTCATGTATGGAGTGTCGCACACGGTGTACTGTGTCGGTTCAGTATCCCTATAATTTTAAGGTTACAGAACATTCAAATCAATGCATCTCAAGCTCAAGATGTTTTGGTGATAGTTGGGAGTGAATTTGTGACTGCATGTTGAAAGTCCACTTACAAAGCAGACGCATCGCGATGTGATCTGTCTATCGTCTTTACAGAATTGAGTGCTAGTTTGATGGAACAAACCTTAATTTCATTTTTTGCAGATTTAAACCAGAAATTTACACTACTTAAGTATAACATATGTCGTCTATTTAATGGTAGTTTCCTGAAAATAGCTAAAAATAGTTTGAGCAAACTAATAAAAGGGGCGTTAAATCGTATTTGATACATCAATTTCCCGCAAAACTTGCTCAGTGTTATTAAAGGACCTCTGCTTTATTCGACATGATACCTGCAATACTATAAATTGCTGTAATTTAAGAATAAACATATAAAGAAAATTGGTATATTTTATTTTCACAAATAATCCATACAGGTTGGATATAGATCTTCCAATGTGTGAGTAAATTGAATTAAAGTGGGATGGTCAAGATGCCTGAACGCGCGGCGCGAAGGCATTCTTACGAAGCACTACAATTCAATAAAGTATACTTTCACTGACTTAAAGACCGTCGGAATAATATACAAAAAGTTATATGTGATAAAAATAAATACCAACATCCCACCATTGAAATAGAATCTCCTACTCATGTTAATTTATCACTTTATCAGGGCTACATACATCAATTAGTTAATGAATGTATTTTTTGTTCCACATATGGAAAAGTTTTCTTTTATATTGATATTGTGTCAGATATTTGTTAACTTTTATTATATAAATATCGAATTAATTATATTTTAAAAGAATTAACCTGAGTTATCGATCTGTTGTCTCTTTAAACATGTTTTACATGCTTTCGTTAACTGCCATTGTAGGCGAGTGGTATCATCAAAGTCATTTGATCACCTTGATGTTGTAGGTTTGATCATTGGACCGGGAAATTTTTCCTACATGGAATTTGTCTTAAACTTTATCTAATATTTACCAAAGCCTCTGGCCAAGTCACCTTCACTGGTAAGACGACGTAACAGTATCCATTAAATCCCATAAAACCAACAGAACAGTCACATCGAACTGAAATTAGATAATCACTGCTGACTAATTCAAATGTTTGAACTAACAAATACTTGGAACAAAACGAAATTTCGTTCATTAATTGTGTTTATGTTCATCAAAAACGCTAAAGAAGTGCTCAAGAACATGACAAAACAATCGAAACTCGAGTTAAGCAGATGGCCTCTCGACATGTACGTCTCAATGAATAATTTAGATACAAATTTAAAAATATCTGAGGGAACACAGTATAAAAGTAAGGTAAATAATCAATTGAATCGACCTAACAAATTCGACGGGAGTATTTAGTGATCTATCACAAACATTGGCCCAGTGAATACATCTTCAAACGAATACTGAAGCAAATATAATGGGAAATTAAAGAATCAACAATCCAAAAAACACAGAAATTCAGACACAAATCGAGATAACATGACGTACATAAGACAAAAAGGAACAAGAACGCCACAAAAGCAACACAATCAGTGTGAACCCAACAGGACTGGATGTATTGTCAGGTGCTTCGGAAAGATCCTCTTGGCAATAATGCTCATCACAGTATCATTTGTCTTTCATATAGTTAACTTCATACAGAATAAAGTTTAAAGCCATTTCCATGTATTGCTTGATTTAATTATGATAACTGGTTATACGGAATCAGTTATAAATACAAATTCAAAGACAGAAGAAAGATGGGGAACTTTCAAAAGTTCAACTACCACTTGAAAGTATTACCTTTTAATATCAACCAGCAAGTGTAGACTACTCAAGGAAAGGTCGGACTTGAACTTAAGTCTGGGAACCAACTGCCTAGTACGGACTACTCAAAGAAAGGTGCTACTGAAACCAACTACCTAGTATGGACTACCCTAAGAGGTTTTCTGAGAGTAATCTTTAGCGTGCACGACAGATAAGGATTTTTTTATCAAGTCGTAGATGACTATGTGCATTTAAGCCAATTTGTGGTTACCTTGGAAACATATACTTCTTGGAGGTTAAGACCCCCACCTGACTCTTATAGTAGTAACAGTCTCGATGAGTAGCGAAGTTGACATCAAAAGGGACTGTATAACCCAGATACCTTACCTGTTCCCAGTATACAAGCACCAAAGGGGACTGTATAACCCAGATACCTTACCTGTTCCCAGTATACAAGCACCAAACAGAAACAACACTTTTATAGCCGTCATTATTCCACACGTATGATATGACGACTAACTGATAAGAAGAAGACATATTAAATACTATCTTTCTATTACATTGAATTATATATTCCAGATATTAACGCTCTCTTATGTCACGTGAACATTGGAGCATCATATTCTACTCCAGTAAAGAAAACAAATAGTATGGTATAATAATAATACAACGAAATATAAGAAACGAAGCAACTTACGACTATAACCACCATTTATTCCAAATTCCAAATGATTGACTTTAAAATCAAACCACTTTATTCAACATGCCAATTGTCAACTTATTGGAATTTCAAACTCATATTTGCCTTTTAAGTAGTCGCAGAGCTTGTGTTGTTTGAATTTTAATCGATTTCCACAAAATATATCCAGAGCTTCTTATTTCAAGACCTTGGAAAAAAAAGGAGGCAAAATCCTCTGACTTTACGATTGAAATAACGACATTGAGGATCACTATAGGATATCTGTATCACAGATGACAACAAATCTTCCTCTTTAACCGTTTTAGATTGTTTTTTGGTTAATGATTTGACTTAATTACCGGAACTTACATGTTCAACACGGCGGGTGTCTTTTAAGATGCAGGAAATGCTTTACATGTGCACCAGATCTCATCCATTGTTTTAAATTGTGTCTATGTTGTTCATCTGTATATGTGCTCAGTGCCGTACTTTTTATGTTTTTATATCCTGGTGTCTCTGATGTTGGCTTTGTCTTTAGATAATTTTAATTCAGACTGACTGTTCGGTTCTCACTAAAGAAGCATCCCCTAAAATGAACGGTGTTTTTTTTTGGACAATTCTCAGTCTTGAAATTAAATTCTTAACGACATAAATTAAACAATGACCCTCAACCACATCAGAAAACACTATTAACAGTGTTATTTAATCCGTTCTACGTCAGAGTGGATTATAATAGCATATGCTGGATTTTTTCTTTTTTCTGGAAAATAACAAAATTATCGAATAGAATTGCCAAAAGCCAAAATTCAAAGGGCAAAAAGACAAAAACACCGAAAAAATTGACAACCGTAATTTTCCTGGCTTGGTACAGGCACATTTCTTAAGAAAATGGAAGAGATGGTTTTATGGCACGCCAAACCATCCCTTCTGTTGCGGAAGTGTCCGGCAGCAATCGCTATAGAAAAGTCGTAGACAGTGAGAACAAATGTTCATTCCAGTACTTCGTAGAATGGATCGGGATTACAGAACGGACCGAAACTCCAAAATTTTCGACAAGAGATTGATATCTATTTAAAGACTTCCTCAACGATCGTATGAGACAGAATTTTTCGAAGCCCTGATTAAAAAGGCGATCATGGAGACAACCCTGCCTAATGAGAAAGTCTGCGAAGTTGGTACTAGCTCTCGCGTCAACTGTGAAACATACACTTCGTAAGCAGGAAAATTGGAATATTATATTAATTGGACACATAAAAAATGCGTAATTGCGCATTAATGTATATCTACAAGTAGGATTGATGGAGCTAGCATTTCAATTTTACATGAAATAAAAAGGAATAACAGAAAACATATATAATGGTCGAAAGAAACGCAGGCTCGTAGGAGTATTAAAACAAGTCTGCATTTAGAGGAATGGTCGCAAGAAACGCAGGTTCGTAGGAGTATTAAAACAAGTCTGCATTTAGAGGAATGGTCGCAAGAAACGCAGACTCGTAGGAGTATTAAAAAACAAGTCTGCATTTAGGGGAGAGTATTAAAACAAGTCTGTACTTAGAGGAGCACATTTCGTTCCCATTGGTATGCAAAGTTACCATTGACCTCCAATTGTGACAAATATGAAATATGTGAAATAAATGTCTTTTTAGATAAAATGATTATGTATTCATCTATAAAAAGAAAAGATAATCGGACAAAATGCTCCAGTACAAGTATAAACTAGAGGCCCAAGTAGTCTAAACAAAATAAAAAAACACGTTAACATCAATGTTGTTTTTATGGACCGAAATAAAATCAGTGATTTTGTAAAGGACCGTTCATACATCATTCATATGAATTTGGTTGGATTTCATAAGTGTTTTCAGAGATTGTTTGCATTTTCATTGATCCAAACTGACTGTTAAATCATTTTGTAAAGGGCCTCACGAAAATCATTGCAGTATACAGTTTGATTCAAAATTTTCACAGCAGATGTTGATTTTGACCATTTTGACGACTTATGTCTCATTAGTGCAGATCAAAAGGCTATAAATAAAATCTTTGTTCAACCTGATAGATTGCAAATAACAAACTAGATCCAATTAATTTTGCACTAACATTACAGTGGTTTCGGATTACACCGATTATTATGTCACCCCAAACAACGTCGGATTGCAACGAAAATTGATTTCTGTGTAGATTTCGAGGCTTTGAATAATGTGGAATCGAATTCAGATGGTTTGGGTGACATCAGCTTTTGTTAGCAATTGCAAATCGAGTTTACATTATGTTTTCCGTTGTTTTATCACAGATTGTAGCCACTCTTTCTGTCATGTTTTGATACTTTTTCAGTCTTATTTTTGGGTAATGCCAACAACTTTCATGTTGGAACACCTGATCGTGGCTTCTACTAAAAAAAAAAATCATCAAAGATTATAGTCTCTTTATTTAGTAATAACAATTTCTCATTTTCATCCACTCTGGTTATATTTCTTTCTGAAAGAAAAAAAGACACGTGTAATTAGATAAGTTAATTCAGATGTCTCTGGTTAATTTAAAATAAACCATGAATAATCAACCTCATTTGCTTTGTATGTAAATCATTTGTTGCAATATAGAAATTATGACATTGCATATAATTTACTCATGATTTGACATTCGAGATTAATAAAGTTAATATACCTGTGAAAATTATGCTTTTTATTTTTTTTTTCATTATTATTTCGTGTGGTTGTTACAAGATGTTTGATAATTTTTGTGAGCTATCAACTTGTTGTTTCTTGTTTGTCTCAAGCATTTCATGTTTAATCGGATAACAAAGAATTTGAATTTGAATTTGAAATTCACCTGTTGCGTCGGGCCAACACTCAACTATTTCACAGATAAATCTTAGCTAATCTCACAAACGTTAAGGCTTAGCATCACTTTTAAGATGCAAGGTATAGCTGTATCAAAAGTTCGATTTTTTATATATTTTATTGTTTTATTACAGGTTCTCACGGAAGCGTATTGATTTCACATGAAAAAAAAATGTCGCTATCATGAGATAATAATTTTTGTACAAGAATTTTTTTCATGTGGCATCAATAGGCTTAAGTAGGTTCTTAAGGAGTTACATATAATGATGATCAGAACGACGCAATTAAACAAATAAAAAGAAAAAAATATATTGAACATTAGGGCAGAGGGGCTATCTAGCCCATGCGACATTATGGTACACTCTAAGGGACCGACCATTTAACTTGAAGGGGGGGCTATGGTTTTTTTCTAAAAAAATATTTTGGATCTGATTTTATGTGAAAAAAATATTTTGGCTGCCAAAATGATGAAAAAAAAATTTTCTGAATGAGGCTTTCTGCCCAAAAGAATAATGTTAATTTTGAAAACAAATATTTTGTTGATACGCGTGCAAAAAATAAATAATTTGTTTCGCGCGAAGCGCGAAAAAAATTTTCTGTCCAGAAAAAAAAACCATAACCCCCCCTTCAGGTTAAATGGTCGGTCCCTAAGTTAATTTTTTCTATAAATGAGATATGTCGGCATTTTATTGAATTCGTCCGAACAGGATTAATGCCAAAACCATTTCATGTCTATCAGTGATTATTTCTAATTTCGTGTAAAGAACCTTTAGGAGGTTTGCTCCTCGTGTTTTGGGATTTCTGTCAGATTTTCGGAATTCTCTGGCTTTATTCATTGGAAAGCATTATAATTTTTTGCCCATTGACCCCTTATTTTCTCCCATAATTACATTTTATACATCTTCATGAGCATTCTGTGAAATTTTCATTACATTTTATTTATTTTGTCACATTCATTCGTGGTAAAACCTTGCTAATGTTAATCCTATGAAAAATCCGAGGAGTTCAGTTTCCTGCCAAATTTTCAATCTCTTATAACTCAAAAACTAGATCATCAACCTATAAATTTTTTTTCACTTAAATTATTTCTTTTTTAATTTTCTAACATTTATTTGAAATCCTATTTATTTTCATATGGAGTAGCGAACCCCCCTTAACCTTAAGTCTTACACTGAAATCTGTATGCAACGCTTCTTCGACAGTTTTTTTTGGTCAACCTTCAATTCACAAAATGTTCGATTCGCAGTACTTATAAAAAAGCCCATACAAACACTCAACATATGCATCTACCTTGATTACTGTTTTGCACAAGGGATAGTTCTTTTGTTCGCAGCTGAAATCGTCCCATAAAAATCCTTTCTGAAGCCACATTGCCATGCAATGTTGACTATTCTGAAAATTATTTGGTTCATTTGGCGCCCAATGTGTGTATTCAACTGGAATCATAGTGTCTGCCCACATCCAAAGACCTTCAAGTAACAAATCGGTACCTGCCAACCATACTTCAGTTGATGCTAGATGTCCTGTAGCTGTAAACGAGTATTTATAGATAATTTTTGTCAAATGATGTTCTACAGTAAAATCTGAAACATTCCTTAAATGCAAAACATACATAAATTTCATTTCAAGGTTTCGGAAAATTATATTCTAACACCATCATTGCTTCAATAGAAGAGACTGCTTATGAAATGGTGCAAAATTTTTGTTTCTCACATCATGCGCCAGATAAGTTTTTCCTTCTATGAAAACGCCACCACCTTATCTGAAATCTTCATCATGATACAAAAACCATATAACAGTTCATGGAAACTTATTTACATAACATGGAAGTTTATAAAATGATATGAATAATTCATTATGTGAAATAATTTCTTCTTTACTTTGCTAGCTATCCCCTTCATTCCATGATATTAGCTCTTGATATGAAAGTTTTATTAGGTCATGCGACCCATATTTAGATGATGCTAGAATGACATTAGGTAAGAAGATATATATTTTTACGTCTACTTTTTGAAGTGATATTTGAATATTTCTTTAGCGAATGACAAAAGATTCATTTCATAGAGATCACTATCGACAAAGTGCGAATCGATAGAATCATTTTCAGAGTCTAAACAATAGATGCGATTCCGATAAAAGAATTATTAGCGTCATAAAATCAATAATGTTTACGACAGTAAAAATGACTTTTTCAACAATCGCATATATTGTTTTGACTATCATAATGATCTCGTCGATTTCGCACTTGGTCGATAGTGGAGATCGGTCTTTCAGAAGTCGATGAAGTGAAAATTTTGTCACTAGCTTGACCGTTCCAATATAGCAAGAACAACGGGCTTCTTTAAAGTTCTGACAAAAATTTCCGAGAGAAAAATACGTACTGTGATACAAAATTCGGCACCATGTATTTGACTTTATTATAAATTCATTTCTTACTTCAGTTCCTCAATAAGGTGTTTTGATTTATATGTATAAATTCAATCAAAAGTTACAAAGAAAAAGTACTAGTACATTGGAACTAATCCTAGATTGACACAATTTTCTTGCAAACCTGAAACTGAACTAAGTTGTATATTTACACATGAACTCTCGTGAGAGAGTATTTTGAACTTGACCAAGTATAATTGGCAAAAATATTCGGAAAAAATAGCATAAAATTTGAACTGACGTCAGAAATTTTCAGAATTGCGTGACTATCGGGCCATATATGGATAAAAAGGTATTAACACATTTAATATACACCAGTAGTCTGTCAGTGCCGGGTGCCCACAATGTCAACCCATATTTATACCAATTAAATTCTTTATTTGCAAAAATTACACCCGTTGGGGTCAAGCAAATACAAAAACAGTGAATACACAATAGGATATCACAGGTTAATATATAGCACAGTGTCAGTCATACAAACCATTTGCCTCTGTTAACATTTTATTAATGAAGGCGTCCTCTGTATTATCGTCTATCCAGGCTAGTTTGGCTTGTACAGCATCACATAACCTCTGAAACGGCATTCAAACCTTATTTGGAATTATTTTGAAAGTTGGTATTGGTTGATATTGCTTCTCATAAATTTTCCAAATCTAATGTGTATAGACACATGTTACTCTCTGTTCCAATCAGTGGCGGATCCAGACTTTATGCTAAGAGGGGCCCGACCCATAATTTTCCGTTAGAGAGGGCCCGGATCCCAATTTTTTTAAAACCCCTACGAATTTTAAATATTTTCCAACCTAAGGACCCCGCCATTCCCCCCCCCCACTTTGGATCCGCCACTGCCAATGTTATAATCGACTAGCTATTCAATTATTATTTCAGTGCCTATGTATAAGTAAATCTACCTCCCTCCACAAGGATTTATCATCATTTGTTTAGTGAACCTAGAGCTGTTCAGGCATGGATATGTCTCTTTTAAAAAGAATTTGGTTTATAAAATTAGTATCATCAGTCTAAAAGAATTTATCAACTTTTATAAATAAATTTGCTGTTTTGTTTTAATATATTTTTATTGTGGCTTGCTTTTATTTCAATGTTTTCCTGAGTATAGCTATTAGGGGACGACCATTTGATTCTGAGGGGGGCCTGGCAAATTCGGTCGAGCCAGATTATTTATTTTCAAAATTTTGCGGGCCAGAATATTTATTTTTCGCCGCTTCGCGGCGAAAATTTTTATTTCCAATAACATAATCGTATTGTACCAATAAATCTAAGGTCAGATTATTTATTTTCTTGGATGTGCAGGCCAGATTATTTATTTCCAACTTTTTCAGGGACAGAATATTTATTTACAAAATCTGCCAGGCCTTCAGAATCAAATGGTCGTCCCCTTACACAGTCCCCAGGTGGCGGATAGGGTGTATGCGGGTACAGAAAGCCTGATCGCAAACAATTGAAGCCAAACTGTGTGGAGAAACGCCACATGAGTGGGCTCATTGGGGGTCTCAGAAGGCTAAATTTCCTGTTCAGGGCTACATATTTCTCCACTTTTCCATTGGCAATCAAAACTCGTTGCCCCGGTTGTCCCTTCCAACTTTATTTCTTTCTTCTTTTACTTATAATTAACTTGTTAATGTCCTGATGTGGCTGAAATATTGCTCACTCTAACTTATCAATAAATCAATCTATTGTAGACAATAATATCGTACTTGTATGAAAAACAGCACTTTTTGAGTAAAAAATGTACATGGACAATATATATTAATTAGTATACTTTGTTGCATAATTATACCTAAGAGGTTAAAGCAAACAAAGCAAGCAAGCAAGCAATTAAAAGTAAGCAATACAAAACAAACATACATACAACATATAATATAACAATATATCAAATTATTACGATAACTTTCTGACCTTTGTGGACCCTATATCAATTCCACAGATTGTTTTAAAAAGGTACAAACTACTGTAAAAGGGTTGAATTGGGGTTTAAAAAGATGTTATTTTTTTCAAATCAGGTAAAGTTTCTGAAATTTGGGAAATTTTAATGTACAATTTTGAATAATTCCAACCTTTTCTGTTCATTAACTTTACAGTTTAGTATAAAATGGGATTCATCTTCAATCACTCATTAACTTACCAATGCCTCTGCCCATGTTGCACGAACTGGGAGTAGTACATAGCAACTTTCCTGGTTCGCCTTGAATCCGGATGGACACTGCGACTTCACTGTGTAATAGAAGTTTTCGAACATGAATATTTAAAAATAACAACAACGACAGTAGAATACCCATGAAACAAAGACACATTAAATATATATCAAAATAATAATAAAAAAATAATAAAAATGCCAAAATTCCTATAAATCCGAATTTTGCATATGGACGTTTTGACAACTTATTTTCCATCGATCTTCTTCAGTACAGAAAAAAAAAACATAAAAAAGATGACAATAAATCAAACATATTGCAAACCAAAAATGTAAAAGAAACACCAAAATCGGCAAAGCAAATAACCCACTTTAGGGGAAATAACCCTATTTTAAGACCAGTGATTTTGACGAGTATCGTTGCTGGGTAAAGTCGGCAACTATATACAGTCCTCCAGTAGAAGCATCGATCCAAATGTAATAACATAAAAAAACGTAGAAGTTGTAAAGACTCTGTAAATACCCATTTTGATAACTTTTGATGCTAAATGAAACAATTGCAATATAAAAACGCTTATTGAGGACAATGGCAAGTTTATAGTTTCCCAAGACATACCTATTTAATAGGTGGTGTCGAGGAAAACCTTACTATTGCTCTAACTGGCAGTCAAAGGCATCAATGTGACGTCGTCAGTAAATATATAACATAATACCGAAGTTTCTGTTAATTTGGATTCTGCATATGCACATTTCGACGACTATGTCTCTTTAGTGCAGATAAAATCAAAATATTGGAAATCCCGAAAGATATGTAAGGACTGATAGAGAACAAATTACCAATAAGACCTAAAATGAAAAGCCAAATTCAGTAAATAGTTCATTAAAAATTGAAACCGGTTTATCATATGTTTGGATAAATCAAAATTTTTTAAACTAAAATTGGCTTTAAAAATCAGTTAAAAAATCGCTCCAAGATCAATTTGTACAAACCTGGCTATCTGATAGATATCAGAACAGTGCCAAAACTTTGAATTATCGCCTTTTTAAAGAAAAAATTGAAATTGAAAAGTATTTTGATATTTTAGATTATAAAAGATAAGATAACGTTATGCAAATTCAGAACAACAAATCACAAACTCCCCATTGAATGTGGGAGATGGAAAAATATTCCAAGAGAAAACAGGATATGTGAGTTATGCAATTCTCAAGATCTTGGAGACGAATTTCATTATATTTCAATATGCAATTTTTTCAAATGCAAAAGACAACAATTCGTTGATAAAAAGTATTTATCTTTTCCAAATATTCTTAAATTCAGAGACCTAATGAATGTAAAAATTAAGTCAAAATTGACGAAACTCTGTAATTTTATAAGATATATAAACAAATGTGTGTGTCCTCACGGCTGATAAACCGGATTGTGTCTCTCTGTATCGTGTAAATAGTATTGTTTTGTTTTGTTTATTTATGCTATTATTGTATGTTTTTGTGCATGTCTGTATACCATTGTATTTACAAAGGTTACCAGAATAAAGATATATGTGTAAACAATTAACTGATTAGTAAATAGTTCATCACCGGTAAATAGTCATTGAAACTATGGACCGGTAAATAGTCTGTTTGTGACAAGTGTGAAAAATAGTAAATCTATCAAATGAACAATTTATATCGAAAATACATACTGAGGTATAATAATATTTAGTTTTAAAACTTCTAGAGATCTCACGATGTCTTCCAGATGAAGAACAACAATATAATCGTTATCCCTTTACTTTGTATTATTTTGTCTCACATCCGTACACTTGCTCATAATGATTCCCTTTCCAGTAAAATTTAAAAATAGATAAAAAGTGACCTGTAATTAATAATTTATTTATATTATTGAAAATTATAGCCAATTCCATGACGAAACTTACCACAGACGGCGATAAAGACAAGAAATACAACTGTTACCTTCATTTTGAACAACTTTATACTGATAACACATAGACACATGGACTTTTTGTTACGGGGCTCAAAGAGGGAATATTTGGTAGAACTGACTTACTTCAGATTTGGTTCAAAATACAAACTAGTATTATTGGAATATTACCAAATCGGCTTACCTTTCTAGGGTTCCTGATGATATTTCCGATTCTCTGTTAGATTCTGTGTTAAATGTTTTGAGTATAAAACTGTGGATCATATCCAACGACCGTAGTATACCTGAGGAACAAGGGAAGCGGTGACCAAAAAAAAATCGAAAGTCTAAAGACATGGCAAAAACAGCATCAGAGAAAAACAAGGACGTGAGACATATACAATGCACGGAAATAAAAAGACAACATTAAGAACTAAGGCACTCACAGTGTGAACTCCAATGAAAACCGAGACTGTCATCAGGTGCTTCGGAAGGGTAAGCATGTCCTACTCCGCTAGCGACACCCGTCATACTGTCAGCGAGTCAATCTAGGGTTGAGTCAAAATCGGTTATGTCAAATCCGTGAAGACGTGAAATCTAGCTGAAAAAGTCCGTTTTCATTTGGGACACAGACACGTCATATCTGTCAAAAAGGTCATGGTGACGACCATAGAATTTCTAAACGGACGAAAGTAACAAAGGCTGAACAAATCCCTGACTAAGCAGCTTTTGGGACAGTGTTTTTGCTCTATTAAAAAAAATCACTGTATAAACTACATTCTCGACAGTAACGAATCAACTGTGAAATATATTGCTGCTCAGAAAGGGAAAGTTCACAATTGGGAAGTTAAAATCATCACGTATATTTCAAACGCCAATTTTCGTCAATGTTTATTAAAAGATCTAAGTACGAGGCTGAAGTAGGTGTATCAGTAGTCTTTTTAATTTCAAGTTCATTGGAATAGATCTGGTGTAAATATTCCTTGAATTTTGGTTTATTTAGAGAAAGTGCATCGTCTATGTAGCGGAAGCTGAAATTAAAGGACTGAGCTAAATGTTTTTGTTTTTTTCTGTGTTAGTCCTTGTAAAAACTCGGCCTCATACGGAAAAGAAAGAAATCAGATAAAAGTGTCGCGCAGTTAGTTCCCATGGGAATCCCGATTGTCTGTTGAAAAAAATGGCCCTCCAAATTCGACAAAAATATCATCTATTAAAAATTCTAATATCTTGATTACGTCATTCTCTGTGTACTTCTTGTTTGAATCAGTGTGGTTCTTTACAAAATATGTTTTGTCTTTCCCTACTTCTAAATAAGTGTATCTGCTTTCAAAACGTTTCGAGCCCGATGGAACAGCAATTTGGCTGTTATAGATGCATAATGAAAATTGTAGGTCCTGGCGTTCTATCATTTTGTCCTGGTTTTCTACTGATAGGACTTGGTGTTCTACAGTTACATTTTAGAATAGTTAAAAAGCATTTAATGCATTTCATTATATATATAATGATTATCTCAGGTTTCAATTTGTTACATAAACTACAAGAAAATTAAATTCGGAAGTCGGAATTTTATTGAATTGTTTTACTGACGTTCTTAATTTTTTGAAATCATAGGTTAGAATATTGCCTAAATAAACAATTAAACTGCACATCATTCTGAGTTTGATTGTGCGAATTTTCATCATCAGAAGTATTTTCACAAAATTATTTCTTAAATTTAGATTTAAATTTTTAAATTACTGTATTAAGGGTAGAAAACTGGTTATATATTTCAGATTTGTACATCAATAAAATAATTACTTCTGTTAGTAAATTTATTTATTTACACCAACATCTTCCCCTAAAAAATTTAACATTCTATTTCAGATGTTTAACCAGTGATTTTGTAAAATCCCTAACGATAATTTTAGGGATTTTACACAATCCCTGAAAATTTCAGGGATTTTATAAAATCACTAAAATGGTCAGTTGTTTTACAAAAATACTAATTATTTCAGGGATTTTACAAAATCACTAATTTTACAAATTCACTGTAACATATATATGCATTTCATGTTTTATTGTTTCAAATGCAAGGACAAGGTAAGCCATATAATTTCATTAATTCAATCGGGTATACAATATACTATAAATTGACGCCGTTGCAGTTTTATTCACATCTAGTATTTGCAAACAAGTGGAAATTTGCATAGCTATGTAAAAATACAAATGTCTGTAAAATTGCACATGTAAATCTGGCTATTTAATATATTTTATTAAATAATTCTTCTGACATTTAGCAAGATCCTTGAATGTTTATCTTAGTTTGCTGTTTCCTGTTTAAAAATAAGCAATAATTTAAAACGAAAATTTCCTTTTACAGTTGGAATTATTGACCACAGTAGCATTACAGATAAAAAGACGTTTTATCAAGAGAGTTTTCTTTCAGAACAAAATGCCATGTGTCATGTGTCGTGAGATTGGTCTTCATACTGATATCATTTTGCAGCAGCAGTATTTTGCCGCCATCTTTGGTTGATTTGTTGGTGACTATATCAACGATATTGAGGTAACAACACTGAATATGAGTAAATGATTGTCGTCTGCAACATCTTTGCAAAAAGGAAACAGGTTTGTTCACCAGTGTTTTTGTATGACCTTTTTAAAGATTCTAGGGTGTTTTTACAACAGTTTTAATTGACCATGTATCTCCAAACTTTGCAATGTTACCAGCTACCTTTATAGGCCTGAGGCTAGTGTTGAAGAACCAGTTATCACCGCAAAGATATTATGGTTTATTTCAAACTTATATATACTAGGTAGATTGAACGATGTTTTTAAGCTTTAAATTGTATTAATAGTATTAATAATAATATTTTCTTTATGTTTAAAATTTCAACATCGTTAAAAGAAGAAATTTGCTAACAAACTTGGTGCTTATTGTATTGCATAATTCTGGAATAAATTGTAATCCCTACTTATTCAACCAAACTTTTATCAACCTTTGCTCCTACAATTGCAAAGTTACTTGGGACATGTTTGGCCAAAACTGCGCGCGATAAAAAATATCAATAGCAGCGATAAATTGTGACTTCGTTTGGTCCTAACTGTGTCATAGGAAAAGGTCTCTGAACTTGCTTTCCTTAGGGTCCATTGTTAACGAGTGTTTCCCTCTGGTTGTCATGAGGGGTCGACACCTAAGAAAAAAAAATGGCAAGCACATCATAAGTATCATTCATGCCAAATATGGTTTAAATTAATTCATCAGGTCTCTAGAGGAAGATATCTGTATCCATTTCCTATAAGAGTCCAATATTAAACAAAGTTCCACGCTGGCAGCCATTTTTGATAGCACGCCCTAAATATGATTCATGTCATGTTTGTTTTAAATTCATTCAGTATGCAGGATTTCTTAAACTGTCAAACGTTAAACTAATTTCCCCGTTGGCCCATTTAGGGCTCGGGATCCACACTAATGTAACAACACTTGGTAAGCACCTTGTAAGTGTTATTCATGTCATGTTTGGTAATCAGTGGTTCTCTAGAAAGATATGTGTATGCATTGTCTATAGGGTATAATGTTAAGCTAAGTACCTCACTGGTGACGGATTGGCAGCAAAGGTTCAAATTCATTCAGCGGTGCTCAAAAAGAAAACCTCGGACGACGGACGGATTGGTTGATAACGGACGCAAAGCCACAGCAAAGGAAATTTTGGCATAGCATCAGTATTAGATTTAAATCAAGCAATGCTATCGCAAGAATATTTGGGACTGTCACATATTATCTAACAGACGAAGGTGAAAAGCAAATAACAGCCTTATACTCGCCTGAACTCAATTCTTTTTAGCTTATTAGCTCACCTGGCTTAAAAGGCCATGTGAGCTTTTGCAATCACTTGGCGTCCGTCGTCCGTCCGTATACTTTTTACATTTTGAATATCTCCCAAGAAACCACTAGACCAATTTGAACCAAACTTTACAGGAATGATGTATGGAAAGTATTTTACTTAGTTTGCCGAAATTTTTCTGATCCGCAAAAAACATAGCCGCCAACGCATAACTTAGGTTTAACATTGGACCCTATGGGAAAAGCATATATTTGCTATCCCCTCTTAAGCTACTGAAGCAAATTGAACCAAACATTACAGGAATGATGCATGCAAGCTTTATGTAGTTTCCCGAAATTTTCCCGAAATTTTTCCGATCCGCCAAAAACATGGCGGCCAGCGCTGAACTTAGGTTCAACATTGGACCCTATGGGAAAAGGCATATATTTGCTATCTCCTCTGAAGCTATTGAAGCAAATTGAACCAAACTTTACAGGAATGATGTATGGAAGGTCTTTTATAAAGATTGCCGAAATTTTTCTGACGCGCTTAAAAATATGGCCGCCAGCGCAGAACATAGTTAAACATGGGACCCTTTTGTGAAAAGCATATATATTTGCTATCTCTTCTGAAGCAAATTGAACCAAACTTTACAGAAATTATGTACGGAAAATCCTTTATGTAAATAACCGAAATGTTTTCGATCCGCTAAAAAACATGGCTGCCAGCGAAGAACATAGTTTAACCTAGGACCCCATGGGAAAAGCATTTATGTTCTATCCTTTCTGAAGCTATACTAAAGCAAATTAACCAAACTTTACAGGAATGATGTATTGAAGGTCCTCTATGTAGATTGTCGAAATTTTTCCGATCGCATAAAAAACATGGCCGTCAGTGCAGAACATAGTTTTACATTGGAACCCTATGGGAAAAGCATATATTTGCTATATTCTCTGAAGCTACTGAAGCAAATTGAACCAAACTCTACAGAAGGTCCTTTATTTAGATCGCCGAAATTTTACCCATCCGCTAAAAACATGGCCACCGTTACAGAACGTAGTTTTTACCACTGGACCCTATTTACCACATCCTCTGAAGCTACTTAAGCAAATTGAACTACACTTTACAGGAATGATGTATGGAAGGTCCTTCACATAGATTTCCGAAAATTTTCTGATCCAATAAAAAAATATGGCCGCCAGCACGAAACATAGTTTAACATTGGACCTATGGGAAAGTAAGTGAGAACCGAACCGTCAATCCAAAAGCGAACGATCCAAGGACAGTGGCAACACCAGAAACAAAAAAGGCGGAAAAAAAACAGAGACACAACATGGGTACGGCACAGAAAAGAAAAATGAAGACACTCACACACTAAGATGAACAACACGGACTCAATAAAAACCATAGGTGATATCAGGTGCACCGGTAGAGTTAGCATCTCCTGCTTCTCATAAGACACCCGCCGTGTTGAACATGTCAAATCCGGTAGAGGAAACAACAATTAAGCTTTAAAAGGAAAGATCTGTTGTCATGTGGGAAACAGATATCCCATAGCGGTCCACAAGATGGTGATGTCGACCGTTAAACTTCTGGAGGGATGACTTCAAGTTTTGGGTAACATACCCTTGTTGAAGTAGCCTATTTGTGAGCAACCGGGCTCTATCAAGGAAGTCACTGTATCGAACACGGGCTCTCGAATAGCGAATGAGCTGGGAGATGTAAACTCCCTATGCCGGCGCTGTTGGGATGTTGCTACAAAGAAAAGGTGAAGTCGTCGCGTTTGTCGTACAGCTTAGTTTGAAGTCTCCCTCTGTTGCCAATTTCAAGGTGAAGGTCAAGGAACGAGGCTGATGTTTTGATCTTCTCCTCTGATATCACTGAAGCAAATTCAACTAAACTTTACAGGAATGATGTACAGAAGGTACTTTACAAAAATTGCTCATTTCATTTCAATTTGACAAAAAAGGTGGAATCCAGTGCAAAACATAGTTTAACATTGGAGCTCCGTATGAGATAACCACCCTTTTCATCATCTTCTCTGAAACTAATCAAGCAAATTTAACTAAATGTATAGAGGGTACTTTGCAAAAATTATTCATTTCAATAGGATCAGACAAAAAAACACGGGTGCTAATGGAGAACATAGCTAAATATTAGACCCCATCGGTAAAAAACATATGTTTTTGTCATGCATGACATAGAAGCATTTTTTCAGTTGAGCGATACAGGCTCAATCTCTGAGCCTCTAGTCATTCAAAACTTATCGGTTTTTAAATATCAGCAATGAAAAATCCCTGTTGGGAGTATGTGATAATCAGATTTCGGTCCTTTCAGTCCTTGCAACATAATAGACCCTCGGCTGTATTTTTTAACATTAATATAACAGAAGCTTAAAACTCCTTCCGACCCTAGGAAGTTTAATCGTTGCTCCAGTGCGATATGACACAATTGACTCAGTCCTGTTGCCAACTGAATTTTACTGTTGTTACGATTGTTTTTTGATTTATCACATTGGCTATAGGGGGAAGGTTTGGGCCCAATAAAACTAGTTTAACCCCGCCGCAGCAGGTTTGCGCCTGTCCTAAGTCAGGAAATTTATTAAGCCTTTGTGTGTCTTGTCTGTTTTCTAGTTAAGTTTACTTTATGTCTATAGGAGTCTAGGATGATGTTTATTTTGCTGAACTTGATTACTCTTTATTCAGGGGCCGACTCCGACGTGCCGTTGGATGTAGGGTTTTCTCACCGTTCTTTGAAGATCTTATGGTGGCTTTGAGTTGTTATTACTCCCCTTTTGGTCGTTGTCTCTTTGACACATTCCCCGTTGCCCTTCTTTTTCTATTACTTGTAAAGCAGCATAATATCACCCTAAAAAGCAACCAAAAGTAAGCGTGTAATTAATTTTCACATTCAAAAATATTCTACTATACTGCAAGCTTGTACAATGTGAAATTCTACTCGGGACAATTTTCCCAAATACCCATTCAATAACCCTATATTATTGGATACTAAATTTCGGTTCACTCTAGGTATATTGCAATTTAATAATATGTACAATATGATACCCGTCACATTTTATTTGTCAAGAAATAAAGAAACTGAAAGTCATTTATTCTGATTGATATTCTTGATATGCCCTTTGCAATAATTGCAATTGAGTGA